>JALPQI010002900.1:0-82141 GCA_025490895.1 Thaumatotibia leucotreta | reverse complement strand
GCCGTGACTCCACCAATCAACTACTACCGCGCGAATTTCGTGTACAGTCTGCCGGAGAAGCCACGCTGCGAGCGTCCCGTACCCATGCTCGTAGCTAACGCCGCCAAAGACTTGTACCTCTCACATTCCCTCCTAGACCGGATGAAGGCTGAGTACGCAAACATCGAAACGACACTGGTCCCCGACTGTGGGCATTTCATTATGCAAGAAAAACCAGACGTCGTCAACAAGCTGTTGAGAGATTTCTTGGGGAAGCATAAACTTTAGAATGGATAAGTTTTTGTACAAAACTTGTAATAAATAAGGCAACAGCAATACGAAATTATGATGTGTAATTTAGAATCTTACAAGTCTTACAACTAGTGCACCGTTCTATGCACGCCTATAATTTGTAACCTGATTTATTTGTAAATAATTTATAAATAAATATATAATGTACATTATATTAATATACTGCGTATTTTTTGATGTCCTGAGCATGCAGACGCGGATCCAGTTGGGGGCAATGAGGATACCTTATGTCTGGAGTATAAGGTCTAAAATTGTATACTTATACCTGTACCTATACAGTGTTCGTTAGTACTAACAGCTGAAATTAGGCCAGATTGGCCAGAATAACTTACCAATAAATGGTAGGTACATCTACTTGTATTGGCTGTGTGGTGACGGCAGTAAGAATACATTTATCACCACTCCAACTCCTCCTGCGGGTGTCGTAAGAGTCGACTAAGGGATTGAAGTGTCACTGACCATTATTTGATAAAAGATTGATGATGGGCAGCAGCGTCATCATAGTGGACACATTACTGCGATCGCCAATCCGCTTGCCCAGCGTGGCGATTATGGGCATTTACCTCCTATTGCGTCTATACGCATAGTTAATAGAGGCCTACGTCCAGCAGTGGACTATCATAGGCTGATGATGATGATGACATCTATTTCGAAGACAAATGGTGAAATAAAAATATGTCAAGGTTCTTGCGCTAAGCGCTCAGTGTGGGGCGTCGTTGAAAATAAAAATTGTCGTATTACTCTATTTTCGTTTCCCACTCGTGAGCGAATTACGCCCCGAGGCCGCGAACGCGAGTTTGAGTACCTTACATATTCTGTGGTTTGAGGTCGATTACGGAGTGCCCTCGCCTCGCGTAAGTTTCACACTCACATTCGCGGTTTAGCGCTGCCATTTGCTCGCGAGTGAGTAGCAGCTTTTGATCTTGCCTTAATGTGCGACTCAATAATCCACATACATTTAGGACACATTGTTGGGTTGAGCATTGTTTGGTTGCGCATTGGTGTCTCCCTACATCCAAACTGTCACTGTCAGTGTCAATGTTTGACTTGACATTGACAGCTTTACGTCTGAGCGACCGGTTGCGCTGTATGTTGTTTATGTATTATTTTAGTTAAATTTTGTTGTAATTAAAAGTACATTTGTAAGTACATACTTTCATCATGTATCACTGTGGAATGCGTCAATTAGAAGAAAGGCATGTAGCTAATCAAGTTGATCTTATGGTTTGGAGCAACAGACTTGATTTGTTGGCTCTGAGTAACTTTAAAGGTAAGTCATTACTAGCATAGTTGTAAACATAATGTTTAATAATGTTATACGGTGTCAGGTGACTAAATGTATAGTAGTATCACAAATATTATCAAATATATCATCAGCGATAGTTCTCTGCTGGACGTGGGCCTCTACTATTAACTATGCCTATAGACGCATTAATAGGAGATAAATGCCCATAATCGCCACGCTGGGCAAGCGGATTGGCGATCGCAGTAATGTGTCCACTATGATGACGCTGCTGCCCATCATCAATCTTTTATCAAATAATGGTCAGTGACACTTCAATCCCTTAGTCGACTCTTACGACACCCGCAGGAGGAGTTGGGGTGGTGACAAATGTATTCTTATTGCTGTCACTACATGGCCAATTTAATTATCAAATACCATTGTATTTTAGGTGAAGTCCAAGTACACAGACTTATTAGCTGGCAAAAAGTGTGGACATTATCTCCACCAAAAGAAAATGTGACTGTACAAGTCCTGGCCTGGAGACCTGATGGAAAGGTAATATGTTTATACTGCTACTATTAACCCATTGAAAATCTGTTTCCCTGAAATAATAATATTCTGTAAATTTATTAATTCTGTTTCATTTGATTATAGTATATATTGTATCAGATTATTTGAATATGAATTACATTTTCAGGCTCTGGCGATTGGTTACAGTTCAGGGAGTGTCCATGTAGTGGATATAGAAGACAAGGAAATACTCGACAAATATTATCTGGAGCAGGAGCCGTCAGAAGAGTTTGATGACTCAAAGCATTATGGTATCACTAGTATCACTTGGGCAGTCAGAGCTACTCCACTGGAAAGTGCAACAGAGTATAATATATATGTAAGTATTTAGTTCAATTGCACACTACTAGAATTTTAAATACATCCTATTACATATTGACACATATAACCAAGAAAATAATAGTATTTCTGGCTGGAAAAAGTCTCCAATTTCTTATCTATTGGTGCTTTCAGTGGCTATTAGTATTAGTATGTGTATATTTTTATAGCTTTTAGCTTTTCTTGTGCACTTTACAAAAAGTTTTGCACCCATAGTGGTGATCACTGTTTGTAAATTATTAGGGAATGTTATACAAATGATGTGGGGCTCATTTAATGGCCCTCCAATCCCTCCATTCATTAAAATGGATATTTCATTATGAGTTTTTTACAAGAAAATCTTACACCTTTCAGGATGATGCATCAATATTTCTTCAAAAAACACCATCACTAAGCAGTGGCTACAAAAATCAGGCCTCCGATGATAATATTAAGGATGTCAAAGAGATGCAGGAACAGACTCAACTCAACATGCTACTGGTGGGGTATGGCTCTGGGCATATTTATATGAGTGTGTTTGGTAGATATCCATATGGCACTATCCATCTTGCCCAAATTGCAAAAGATGAATTTGGAGAGTTCAAAGTGTTAGACATAAATTTATCAGATGATTTTAGTATGATGCAAGTATTTTACTCAGACAGGGCCACAAACAACTTATTTGTAGCACTTATAAACACAAGTGTGCTGTCAGCATATGCCGAGGAAATTTTTGTTGTGGCCAATAAACATTGCCAATTGACTCAACTCATGTCACATCTTGATCAGACAATGACATCAATCACAGAAGCTTGGGAGCATATTTTACTAGAAATGGACACAAAAATGGCGTATTATGCTGCATCTGTACCGGAAGGTGGAGTGTCTGCTGATCTGCTAGAACTGCTTATGTTGGGTATGACATTGTTTTGATCAATTAATTACCTTAAGTTCCTATTTCCACAAATAATAAGGTATCAGAACTCCCTTCAATATCTGATGATACAAATTAATATTATAAATATTATAATAAAATTGTTCTGGGGTGGTTATTATAACTAATATATTTTCAGGTGTTCCCTCTGATCAGTTGGAATTGTTTCTGCTCAAGGAACTAACAGCCAAAGGATTGAAAAAGTTGGGAAGTTCAGTTGAACTGAGTTATTCAACAATTCAGAAATTGGTTCTCAAGCAATTGAACATTGTTGGACAGAGTCTAACATACTACCTGGCTGAGCTTAGGGGTTTGGCAAGGATACCTGATCGATATAAGGTACTGTTTAATAGCATTTATGCAACCATATGATTTACTGATGTAAAACTGTATACTAGATGAACAGTATTTCTTTCACATCTTAGGTATGCACGGAGCATTCATTAAGTAATGCCTTTATTGTGTATAAAATTTCCTGATTGGAAAAAAAGGGGTTATTTTAAGCAGATTTCTGTTTCTCTTTCCAGATACTTGGCCTCGAAGAAGCCACAGTTACAGAGGCTATACGTGCGTGTTGCGCCTTCCTTAACAAGAGCTTAGAACTGCAGCAGGTGATCGACATCTCAATGCGCCACTACAAAGCCTTCTTCCGGTGGCTTTTCGTCGTCATCGCTCGTTTGCTAGATGAACAAACACCCAGCGAAATTGTGAAAATAACTCAGCAAGAACTCACTCATCTTGCCGAGTTTTTATACAACTTTGATAACGTTCAAGTGGAAGGTAGCGAAACTGTGGTTGAAAAGCCAGTGAAATTTAACCTAGAAAGGCTTGGGCAGTACCTTCAGGATCAAGATCTAACTATATTAACAGATAACGATGATAATCCCTGGCACAAGTTTCTGACCGAAAATGCGTGTTTAATGAAAGATAACGAAACCATTTTCTCGATGTCCGAATTTCGTAAGTTTTCCCTAGTGCAACAGCAATCTTTCCTGAAAAAAGCAATTAATAAAGTGTTCGACGTCACAGACAAGGATACCGGAAAACACTTTTCTGTTCTGTACAATCTTAAGTGTTATGAAGATAAAACAAGTTCTGCTCAAAGTAATCTACGGGTCTCTCAAATATTCGACCCGGCTCAGCAAAGATTTATGATGACGTTTACGAATACGGCAAACGTAAATGATGGAATTTGTTTCATGTCAGTAGCTGTAAAAGAAAAATCTTGTAATGCTTCAGCTATTAAATATTACATTACATCGAGTTTGATACATGACCCAAACAAAGATCAGTTGGATGAGGAGAATGTAGCAGTGCAGGATCTACAATTTTACTCAACAGAGTATTTATCTGTGTTGATACAACACCCGCGAAGCAGTGAAAGTAGTATATTCGTGCAGTTGCCCTTGAAAATAGCTTTGGATAATGCCAACGAATTTAATGTTAAATCAAAATCTTGTATTTTTAATGAAAAAATATCTAGAAGAAACATCACATCTCTATTAGAACAGGGTATTTTCACAGTGCTGGATAAAATGGATGGTTTTAGAATAGCAGTGTCAGGTGGGCGCAGGGTCGCCGTAGTTTTGTCGAAAAGCAAAAGAAAAGTGAGAGTGTTTGAAATGGAGGCTGATGGTGACGACGAGGAGGATGAAACTCTGGATTCCACGCAGCAGTCGCTGTCGGCAACAAATGATTCGTCATATAGAAGTGATCAATAATTTTATGTAAAAAACAAAGACATGTTTTCTGTTTTGACCTTGAGCGAGATCTGAAATGTTGATCCTTGTATGTACATAGGTAGTTCATCAAATTACCAAACTTAAGTTTCGGCAAAAAGTAAACGAATATGATTTGGTGACATAGTTTAATTTTTCTTAACTAAGTATATCCACAACTTTTTACAATAATTCCTACATAAGTAATTATTTTATTATACATTACAAATCACATGTACCCAAAAGATGTAATAGTAGATTGTGTCACAAGGGATCAAAATGGTATATATTTCCGGCGTGGGCGTATATTGAATCCTGAATGGAGCGACGGATTCCACAATTGAATCCCGACCGTAGGGAGGGATTCTAAAGTGGAATCCTGAGCGTATTGAAGGATTCAAGCGTTAACGCCCAAGACGAAATAATTTTGATACCGAGTGACACATACTGCTTTTCACACCACCTATGAGAAAAATAAAAGATATATCACATATTTCATATTTATGCAAATAATCGATTCTGAAGATTTTTTTATCAATTATGAATGTACTGTTTATTTTCATATTTGAAAAGTGCCACTTTGATCCCTCCTAGCAGGGAAGAAAAGACCCGTATTCGAACAGGTGATGAGAAAAAGTTTTTTAGCTTTCCCCCTAAGGTTGTTTTCGCGTAGAGAAATGATTACTACATTGGTCAGTCATTTGGGCCACTTATCTTATTTATTACACAAAAAATAGAATGTACCAATATATCCTTTAAAAATGTAAACTTTTGTGGTACGCAAATACAAAATTGGATTTTACCTGGAATAAATTATATTAAACTGCCATGTGGTGATTTTATTTGAATATTTTCAAAGACCGAGTTGAAATCTGTATCCAGGCCTTGATTGTCTATGCCATAGAGTAGATGCTCTGAGGATGGGTTCCTACTCGGCCCTCTGCTCGGTCCCGCTACCGGCTGGGCTTTAGAAGTTACCGTTGTGGGGTTATAGACCTCGTCAGCGTCATCATCTTCGTTGTCATCAACTGTAAACAAAGTTTTAAATTATTAATGAATGAGTTGCCAATCATGTAGCATAGAAATATGATTTTACGCTCGATATAAAGATCTGTGGTTATAGATAGAGGCAAACAAGTTTTTAAAGTTAGCTCGTAGATAATATGACGAAGCTTGTTGCGGATCCCATCGTTGATGTATATGCGACGAAGCCTGTTGCTAATTTATTTTGCGTTTGTTGCCCTCTGACGAAGCCTGTGTTGTAGATATGTTTCCGATGTTTAATGGTTAAGAAATTATTTTTGGTTTTAAATTTGTGTTAACTTCAATTTATAAATATTTTCAAATATATCATACATCGGAACACCACGCACGATTGACATAATTAAATTAAACCTTAAGGTGGATTCTACCCTATCCCTGCCGCTTATCTGCTAAAAGATGGCGCTACAATTGCACAAACACCATATTTTCGTCATTTTCTGCTAAACCGAGAATCAGAGTTAACATGTTTTGAGATACGCGCACGAAGCAAAAAATCTAATGTTCAAATTGATAGCAATCTGCACAAAATACTGTTCTTCTAAATCGCAATAATGCAAAAACTAGAAAATTATGTAATTTTACCCTGTAACGCACACTACTACACCTCCCGTCAGTACCCAATGTCAGTTGTACAATCATTACTCGTTAATAAACTAGATGGCGCCAGTTAAAAGAATAGCTTTTCTAAATGGTCTAAGTTCTAACTAGAGGGCGCCAATTAGGAAATGACTTTATATTGTATTGTATATTTTGTGAAGCAAAACCAACTGTTGGTTTAGTATATAAATACCTTCTTTAACTGTACAGATATAACAACAGCTGTAGTAAAGAAGTTATTCCCGTACTCTCAGGATAATACCTATCCGTCGCCGTTATGACTTATGTACAACTCTTTAGAGTATTATATTCTTTGGTACAGCTACTTACTGGTAAATAAAATAGTTATCAAAGATAGTTACTTATGTCCCAAAACACTAGTATTCACCGCAGCGGGTCTCTATTCGCTAGGAACAATGTGGCAATATAATTACGAGTATGAATTGACCTAAGAAATTCATATTATTATAATACAAATGATCAACGGCACTAGCACATATCGTGCATGACAGGAACCTTGTCGCGGCTACCCGTCCCTTTTTGATTACATTGATTCAAAAGAGATGAGAATTTGCGAGTAGGTCACAAATTGCTGCCAATGTTGTTGTACAAGATTTACTAGGGCCTCAAGTACACAGATAAAATATAGGGAAGATTCCGTGTATTAAGACATACCTGAACAAACTATTGTCATCCTTTACCATCTCAGTATGTATTCCATAAGGAAAAAGAGACAAACAAGGTAGTTCTACTCGGTCGTGAATTATATCACCGACTCCATTTTCTTGAACAATGCTACCAACCTGACTAGATAAAATGTCATTACTATTAGTGTTGTCCAGTCTTCATCGTATGCTTTTATCGGCAATAATAATATTTTTACCAAATTAGGTAGCGATGAACAGTGCGAATAAACCTTATTTCCTACCCAGAATCACGATCTTCTGCGATCCTTAATATGTCATGATTTCTAAATTTACACTTTAGGATAAAAATAAAATCACAAAATTAATGAAATATTTTCTTTAATTAAAATGTCAAATGTCATAAGAAGTGTTCTGTCTAAAACGTATGCCACTAGTTGGCGCCACTTAGCGGTAAGGTCCCGCTAAGAAACACAATTACCTAGCCTCAAAGAACAACTAACTAGAAGAAGGTCATTTTATTTTTTTACATAATTTTATTAACTTGTACAAATCATTTAAACACGAAACTATAGGCGCTCTGAGAATTTAGACAAGTTTCTGGACCTGACGCCTCAGTGCTGCCGCCCTGATGAACGGCATTTCAGAAAACCCTCATTATAACATGTTTTACGGAACTTATCATCCCTTAAAGCATACCTAACAATTTTCGTATGATGGCTTCTTTATAATTAATCAGTCTACACAAGTATCACATGAGTGTCATTATTAAACTAAACTTACTTTACTTTCTGGTTGACATGACATTGGATGATTACCAAATATGGTGGGTACTACGTCAGAATGTAATCACTTATGGGTACGCCCTTGCCTGAAACAACAGCTTAAAAATGTGCGGAGCATATTTTTGAATACTTTTTAGGGCACCAGTCGTCTGCCTTTTTGATATTTTTGACCCATATTAGCCTTTGTTCAGTGTCCTGTGGAAACCTGTTGGAAATTAAAAACATCGATTCATTTTCTGAGTTGGCTATCAATAGATTTATCGATATCACGATCGATCGCTTAAGTACAACACTATGCAATACAAATATTTGAATCCCACTATTTATAATTACATTACGAATGCAAATACGAATGGTTAATTCACAAAACTACACACATGTATCCGGTAACAAATATTGAATAAGATTTTCAGTTACTTTTACCTTAATAAGGTTCGAAATTTTAAAATTCAAGTCAAAACTAAATTACCGGTGAAACGTAATGTCTTTATTTTGTTCATTCAGGTAACCCTGGCGGTTTTTACACCATGGAACCACACAAGTCATCACTTTTATCACATTCCGTGCACTTATCGAACAGAAATATACATGAAAAGCTTTATTTTAATCACTTTTACTATTTGCGGTTTAGGTGCACTAGTATAGCCAAACAAAGATCGTTGACAGGCATTGCTGGCGTCACCCACAGATATAATAGACTCGGTCTATTAAATTAATAAGTCTATGCTCAAGTATAATAAGTAGATAATAAAATGTGTAGATATTTTGGGTAGTTCTATGGAGTTAGAAGATTGAAGAAATATATATATTAGACATGTAGTAGTAGACCAAATTGAATGATCTTTATCAGACATTTGGATTTTAGACCTTGTTGGAGTAACATTTATATTACTAAATGTTAGCCTACATACCTACTATGGTAGTCTCCAACTAACATTTTACATTACATAATACCTAGTTTACCTACATTTTCGCCTACCATCCCATAAGATGCTAATAAATTGTCCGTTATCAATTAAAAGTAGGTTAGGTACGAGTACTTACTTAAATACAAACGCAACGAAGATTTTCCAGACACAGGCGAACAGCTGGACGCTCAATTTTCGGATGCTTTATACAAGGTGCTGTATTTCCGTTGTCAGAGAGGTTTTAGGAGTTTTAGGATGCAGAGTAGTTAGACCCGCTAGAGTTTAGTTCATGTTTCAGAAGTACCTAGGCATTGTTACAGTAGCTAATACCTACTATTTTACGCGGTTTTAACATTTTTCATCACATTTGCTTTCTAAGCGCGCCATTGCTTGCATGCATAGTGGGAGTAATAGAAAAGTGAAATTCCTTAGGGAATACCAATATTTCGTTTTTTAACATATTTTTTGTCCGCAAGTGTTACAAAAAACATTGTATGCATCACAATCGGTAAGAGGCATACCTACTAACTCGAGTCATCAAAAGCCCTCCGCCTACGGCGTCGGGCTTCTAACACTCTCGTTAGTGATACTGTACTTACCTCCCTAGATGCACAATGTACTATTATCGACCCCTCTGAAACATTTAAAAACCTTCTAGAGGGACTCGGTATTCTAACCTCACGGGAATGTAGGTACCTATTTGTTTCTTGGCCACCTAATAGTGTAGCCGACGGCAATGGTCAAATGGTTGATAGTGGCTGTTTTCCTAGCTGTAGATGTTTGTCTGATAGCATTGCAACTGAATGTATTATAATCAAGTTTTGAAGGTAGGTAGGTAGGTACTTCTTGAACCTAGTATCTACAAAACGTACTAGAGAGGGAAAGGATACTTTCAGGCACTGTGTGCTTACCATAAACTGCCGCAGCGTTTTTAACGCGGACTTACTTTCCATCCCGCCCGTAATCGCGTCTTGGGGCGAGCCAGCCGTATAGAAAGCACCTATGTAAGTCCGCGTTAATAACGCAGGGGCAGCTCATGGTACGGCTACTGGTTCCACAGGAGGCAAGTAAGGGATGATTTCTCGACTTTTTTCTCGCTCAATAAACAAAGAGAAGACATCGATCCTATGTCAGTAAAATTAACAAATATACCTATATTATATGTAGATGATCGTTGGCTGTTCACACTGCCGCTTCCTCAGTGAGGGTTTTTAATATTTTTTCTGACACTGGGGCGGCGATATGGCGTAAGGACCAACAAACTGTCAAAATAAATACGCGAATTGAATTTTCTATATATTTTGTGGTTTATTTATTCTTAAAACCATTACATTAGGAATAATGTTTTCTAAAATAAATAAACTTTTCCAAATCAATACCCATGAAATGCCTTTAGTACCTACCGTTTGGTATTCGGATTTGATAGCTGGCTGCCAAATGGGAAATATAGTTTCCCGTCTGGTAGGATGAAATGGGACTAACTTTCCCATCTCGTATCTGGATTTGGTACAAACCTGGATACAAACCGGTAATGATAAGTCCCGATTTAAAGCCAGTTACCTATTGCGATTTTAATCCCATTTCGAAGCTGGTTTAGTAGCCAATCTACTAAAGGATGAAATGAACAAAGTTCTAGTAATTTTGTTTAGTGTCAGTCATTTTGAGTTCCTGTTTAGGCCCCAATCTTCAGTTCGGCGACCTTTTTCTAGTCGTCATACATTTATAAAATTAATAAACTCCAAATGTAACCGTTATAATAGCGGGACCAGATCCTGACTTCGATCGATTCATATTGCATTATTTAGTACTGAATTTGTATTATTTGGTACCTGTTGTAAAAAAAATTGTCCCTCTTCCATTTCAAAATTATACTTCAAATAGTCTGGTCCCGCCATTATAACGTTATAATCGCGGAACCAGGTCCTGAATTCTGTCCATTTTCTGTCAATTCATATTGCATTATTTAGTACTGAATTTGTACTATTTGGGCTGTTGTAAAAAAAATTATACGTATTCCATTTCGAAATTATACTTCAAATAGTCTGGTCCCGACATTATAGCGTTACAATGGCGGAACCAGATCCTGAATTCTGTCCATATTCTGTCGATTCATATTGCATTATTTAGTACTGAATTAGTACTATTTGGTACCTGTTGTAAAAAAATTGTCCCTCTTCCATTTCAAAATCAATGTCCCTCTAGCCGCGTATCATGGATATGTAAACTCAGTATTGAGATATGGATTAATTTTGTGGGGAAATTGTAATTATTCCAGCACAGCATTTGTTGCACAAAAAAAATGTTTGCGTGCTATATTCGGGCTGGCTAATTACAAATCATGCAAACCGCTCTTCAAAAAGCTAAAAATTTTACCATTTCCCTGCTTATATATACTAGAAATCTGCATGTTTGTGAAGAGACATATGTATTTATTTAGAACAGCTGCAAGCATTTCCACTAGAATCCAAAGAAATCCTGAAAGGTTAGTTCATGATTGCATTCCCAGAACCGCTCTGTACTCTAGTCACTGTTTTGTTATGTGTATGAAAATATTTAATAAGTTGCCAAAATGTATAAAAGAACTACCTTTAAATAGATTCAAAAATCAAGTAACCAAACTCTTAAGTGAAAAGCAATATTATGACGTAAAGGATTTTCTGTCTGAAGATATTTTAGTATTTTAGTTATATTTAAGTTATGTATTTGCATGCTAGTATTACATTATACAAATAGCAGAATAAGATACTTATTGTCGCTTACCAATTATGGACACCGATGTAGCTACTTATTCTAAGCAAATAAAGATTCTATTCTATTCTATTCTATTCTATTCAAAATTATACTTCAAATAGTCTGGTCCCGCCATTATAACGTTATAATCGCGGAACCAGGTCCTGAATTCTGTCCATTTTCTGTCGATTCATATTGCATTATTTAGTACTGAATTTGTACTATTTGGTATTACCTGTTGTAATTTAAATATAATTTTGAAATGGAAGAGGTACTAATTTTTTACAAGAGGTACCAAATAGTACAAATTCAGTACTAAATAATGCAATATGAATCGACAGAATAAGGACAGAATTCAGGACCTGGTTCCGCGATTATAACGTTATAATGGCGGGACCAGACTATTTGAAGTATAATTTTGAAATGGAAGAGGGACAATTTTTTTTACAACAGTTACCAAATAGTACAAATTCAGTACTAAATAATGCAATATGAATCGATCGAATTCAGGATCTGGTTCCGCCATTATAACGTTATAATGGCGGGACCAGACTGATTGAGTATAACTTTGAAAAAGAAGAGGTACTATTTTTTTTTACAACAGGTACTAAATAGTACAAATTCAGTACTAAATAATGTAATATGAATCGATCGAATTCAGGATCCGGTCCGCCATTATAACGGTTACCTCCAAATACCATTAGAATTTCGATATTTTATGTTCAGTGCCTATGAATCTGACAGCTGTTTGGACCACACGCCTATATAGCGTCGCCTGCAAAAGATCGAAAACCCTAACTTACTGGCCAACGATACAGTAAATGTAATAAACAGTAGCCGTACCATGACTTTGCAAGTATCGGTAACATTAGGTTTTACTAAATACGTTAAGCAGGCTATCGCGCTCGCTCCTATTTGTAAGCGCGAGTGCGATAGAAATGATAGAATGCACATATCGAGTAAAACCTTACGTAATTACGTATCCTTTACTTTCCAGCTCATGGCACGGCTACAGTACCTACCTACTCTTCTATACTCTTCTGCTGAGAACAAATATTCGCTAAATCGAAATATTTGTGGCCTAAATATATGCATAGCCAAAACATAGGTTTCAATCTGCTGAGTATCGAAAGTTCATCGGCTCGTCTGTTCTTGTATCAACGTCTGTGCTAGGTACAAATTGTTTTATAGGTATCCATGTAGGAATACTTTGTAAATAGATGACGAATAGTACCTAATACCAAAGTTTGGAGCTACTATTAACGATTTAATCGAGATAATGGGTTGCTGAATGGTTGACACATACATATTATAGTTTTTATATACATAATATATTCTTGCTCTATATTCTATACTCTGTTTGATTAGATATTTAAAAAAAGGTAAACAATCTTGCAGTCTCTTTTTATTGAAAACTACAAGCAGAAAATAAGTTTTACCAAATATACATAATATAACAAGGGAATACAGTGATTTACATTGTTTTGATTCATTAAATACCTAGTTTGGATTTTTAAATGCATTTTTCAATAAAAAGATAGTGCAAGATTTTTTACCTTTTTAAAATACCTAACCAAACAGAGTATAAGTGAGTCAATTTTACATTTTGTTTACAAGTGTGATGTTTGTGCCGGTGACCAATTACAATTGTGGCCTCGTTTATACGCTTTTCGACCCAGCGAATATTCGATCCGGTAGCAATCGATTGTCCAATCGAAACATTAATTTTTATTTTAGGATATACCTATTATTATTTCTACGATTTTCTACACAACGAATATTCAATCCATAATAGCCACTCAATAGCTTTTGGTAACTGTGGTTACCAGCTGTCACTCTTATTTTACATAGGAATAAAAGTAGCAGTTGAGCCAACGGACTGCAAGATACTCCGATAGTGCGTACGTATCTCAGTTCCGATTCAAGAGTGACATACGAGGTTACTAAGAGTGGTGACAGTTTTCATAAGAACTCTACCTGAACTTCACTCCACAGAATGTGATACTTTTCTGCGCAAGTGCAAGACTGAATTTTCATAGTAGGGGAGAGTGGGGTATAGTGGATCTCTTTTTTTTTTACAAATGTTGTAGTGGTGTTATTTTTATTTGTAATTTTCTAGATACCTTATTGTCCCACCTATTCCTTAGAGGACACATTTTCCAGCACAAGTATATAATTTACATATCGCTTTAAATTCATTATAAAAAAGTGAACTAAAGTTACCTCTTCAATCAAAAATCATAGAACAGTTCCTAGTTTGAGGTAAAAAAACTAGGAACAAGACTTTTCAGGTATAATTGAAAGTATCTTCCGTTATTTAGTTACTCCAATATTAGTATCACACAGACGAGCAAATTCGTAAAAAAAGAATACCGGTTTATTAAAGCGATAAATAAAGCTAATGCAAAATATTCACCGTGCACCATTATTCACTGTACCCCACTCTCCCCTATTTTTCCGCACAGTCTGGTTGCTACTGTATGCAGATATTTTCTCGCATAATGCATTCGCATAATATAGTTTGATGTTGGTGTTGAAATGTAGACCTTTTCTTTAACTTTTGTCGGTTTCGATCACCGACACTCATGTAGAAAATGCTCACTTTCATCACTTGTATTCAGTAACAATATTTATTCGGCAAAACACAGCTCAAATTATAATTACAACATTGCAGGCTGTGAAATTAGACTTTGTATTACTTACCTTCAAAAATTTTGTAAGCAATCTTGACATGTGTTACTATTAAAAAAATACTACTGAATAATAAGTCACAGCAGCAAATACGTACCATTTACATTATTTTAGATGAACACCAGCATAATGTATGCTATCATTTATACCCTATTGCATTCATAATGAAACATTTTGACGCCACGTCCAAACCAAAAACTTTCACTCAGACGCCATGTCGCCAAAATGTCAAAACTAAATATGAACTTTACGCAAGTGACTGTAGGTATGTATTGCTCTGTGGATGGTAACTTATATATCGGTCGGCGTTGAACCTGCAATGTCATAGTAATTGGCGTCCTAAAGGATAATGGTTGTTAATGAACAGTGATATGATATAAGAAAGAGTTCGAAGTTACAAAACGAGAAGTTTGTCGTTTATAATATGAAGGATCCACGGAAATATACTTTTCTCAAACATGCAATGAAATGTTGTAGTTAAGTGCCAAAAAAGTGGCCGGGAAGTAGCTCGTTGCCGGCCTAGGCCGGCAAGTACCTCTTTTTTAATTTTCATTTGACATAGGGTTGTGACCTGGCATCTTGGCTTTTAGCCAATAATTATCTGTAAGTAATATTAGTATTAAAAAAAATATTGGCAAATTTTTGCAGTTATAATTAGGTATTTAAATTATATAATTTAAAATAAATGTATATTAACTACTCAAAATAATATTTAAAAAGCAGTATTATACGGCGCGTTCCGTCGGCCCCGATCACTGCATGCGATTAATTGGACCCAACCGACCGCGTCGTCTAATACCGCTTTTTTAAATTAAAAAATTGCAACTTTCAAACAGGTCAATCTTAAAAAAAAAATGAGGTGTCGGTGTCGTATTTGACTTTTGTTGTGTTTCAAATACTTAGTTATGTAGTTGACTTATAATTTCTTAGAAAGAAGATACATTTTTTTGTTTCATTTCATTGCATGTTTGAGAAAAGCATTATACATACCTCGGCCATGAAGTGACGGGTTGCCGTCCGAATACTATCCGGCCTCGCTTCGCTCGGCCGTCTACATATATTCGGCCGGCAACCAGTCACTTCCCGGCCTCGGTAGTAATGTACTATTAAAAAATCAGGACAAATTCACACCTTATCCTCTTAAAAGTAAGATAGTTTTTCCTTGAATTGCCCCTTTTTGAATTGACTAGACATTTTCTTTCCGTGGACCCTTCATATAATAATGAATGAATCCGACAAAAACAATTGAGCTGTGGCAGAATGTGGTCATCGTTTGCCTACTTAGAAATAATAAAAAACAGTTTTATAATTATTGAATGAAAAGCCTAATTTGAAATACTAACACTAACAACGTTAAAATGTATACTTGTGTCTTAATATATCTATCAGTCAATTATTGCGATTACCAGAGGAAAAAATATTCTTAGTTGAAGTCTTTTACGCAATGTACATATACCTTCCTTCTAAAATATATTATAAGGGCGGATTTTTGTTTTGATGTCGTATTTTTAAATTTTCCAAATTTGGACTTTTTTTATTTTTTTTACTCAGAATCACGAACTCTTTCGATCCTTACAGAAATAAAAAAGTCTCCCAAAAAAAATTCCATCGAGTTACTATTTTCCATACACTTTTTTCGACTGTAACTCAGTGGAAAAAATGTATGTATTTTTCGGGACACTTTTTTCTGCTAATGAGGATCGAAAAGGCTCGTGATTCTGAGTAGAAAAAAAAACCAAACTTAGAAAATTTGAGAAAACTAGAACTAAATAATAATCCGCTTATGATTGACTTTACTTTGAACTTGACAAATGATTTTTTGCATTTGATTTCAATCTTGCTACGTTGTCACTCTTCGTGATATAATTTTCTTATAATACATTATTATTATAATAATGTCGAAAATTAAACAGTATATTTCCACAAACATTGTTCTTAATTAAAAACATATGAATGTTTCTTGTCACCAAGTTCAATACCATTTTCTTGAAACGTGTTCCGTTACATTTTCATTAGGTTTTTTCCGCTGAAGTATCTTCCCAATCTTCAACTGTATTTCAATATTGAACTGAAAAAATATGATTGTATAAATGTAAGTATGGTTTCGAGAGTTACTCGAATGTCACTTCAACATTGACTTTATAATGTCATGTCATTGTCATAGATTATTTACATTTTTGATCTCGAATTCCATTTCAGAGCTTAGGGTCGCCGTCGCCGATTACGGCGTGGATAACTAACTATACAGGGTTACTTTATCACCGGTACAATAAATTTTCCCTCATAATTAGTATCGATAAAATATTGGTAAAATTGACATATTTTTTTCATTTATTATTAATTTATCCTTCATGCAAATGTAAAATAATGGGCTCGCTAATGACAAGACGTAGAGGGCGGCGGGTAGGGGTGAGCGACCTGCAGGCCGGCGCACGAGTTGGCAACATAGCAGTTATCTTACGAGTATCTCGGTGACTAGGTCACGGTCAGTCCCACGGTTGACGTAGGTGTGTGCACGCGCGCCGTATCGTACTACCTTCAGTCGGAAATTGCTCGTACGAATGGTTCGTAGTTATTTTCTCATTGGGGAAAATACAATGGCAGCTCAGCGGCTATACGCTGAACAAAGTGTGCCCCGCCTGGAAAATGCCAGTGTTAAGACCAGCCAGGTCAACAGATTTGACCTCGTGTGACTTTTTTTGTGGGGTGAGGTGAAACGGCGGGTATACGTTGAAGGGGCCCAAAATTACCAAGACTTAAAAAGTCAAATAATAAGTGCATTTTGATGAACTCAACAGTGAAAACTACAGACTTGTGATGGGAAATATCGAAGGAAACATTCATGTAAATTAATTAATAAGTATGAGAAATGGACTCCATTAATTAGGTATGTTTTTTGATTCCAATCATTGTACATAAAGTTGATTTCAAATTTTGAAATACGCCTCAATGAAGAAAGTTTTTGTCCTACTTTGTAAATTTATCACGTTTCCCAAACATAATTTAAAACATTCGACAAACTTCACACAGAGAAAAATTCTTTATTTTGACGATCCTAAGCCCGTGGAAGTATGAAGGAGGATTTGGGATCTAGTAAGATATTTTTGCCAAGTCATAATCATAAGTTGATACCCGGTGCACATTACCGCCGCCGCTTTTCCAACCCGCCATGCCGCGTGCGATGACGTTTTAAACAAACAGTTGCCAGTTAGTGTGTTTTGCTAGTTATGCACATTGATAATGCGCAATGCGTCCAAATTTCCTGTTAGGTTTGCGGATAAGTTCAAACATTGGTATTTCAGTTTTTTGTTCTAACAAAAATGCTAGTATTCTGTAACTTGGACTACTGTGTATTACGTATGTTGATTTTTTGATTATACTGGATTATTTTTTCATCAGTATCAATACTCTAGGGGGTGTATAAGTAAGTCATAATGAACAACTTTTACTAAGGGGCCGAATTCAGGTTCGGCCCCATAGTAAAAGTTGTTCATTTTGACTTATTTATACAGCCCCTAGAGTATTTGTACTGGAGAAAAAATAACCTTGTATATAAATATAATATCAGTGAACGCACATAAACCATGGAAACATCCTGTCCGTGCAATTATGACCCAACGCAAACTACTCTTGAGTGGGCGTTCCTAAAAAACTACTCCTGGAGCTGTTTACAGTCTGGCTGAGTTGACAGTAATTGACGGACGTCTGAATGCGTTTCTATAAATAACGGTAAAAACTAATTAAAAAGGCCTTCATGTGCTGTAGGCTGGTGTAAAAAACAGTTATAGTAATTCTAAGGACAGGGGAATTACTTTTCACGTGTCATAAAACAGATAACTTCGGTAATTTTGAATATAAATATAATAATATTTATAGCATTTTTCTATACTACCGTTCTAAACTAAAACGTCGTAAGTCCATACAATTTTACAATAGCATATGACGTTTTAAAATGGTTGTATACTATAGGGATGTCGTTATGCTCAATAAAGCAAGTTTTTTTTAACTAACTGAGATTTGATTTCAACATATTACATTTTAATAAATTCCTTTTTCACTTTCATGGGATTGATTGAACTACCTATTACCTATGCAAAAGTAGGTACGTAGTTCTCAAATTTATAACTAACTTTAATATTTTCATTTACATCGCATTTTAATTTTTTCCATTCAGATTACCGCAAGATGCTGTTCGTACTGTTCGTAGAGACAAATGGGTAAAAGGTGTCCGATTAGAGAGACGAGAAAATGATTGGATGCCTAGCAAAAGATCTATAATTGGTTCTCTTCATTTCAAAGATGAAGACTATCTTTTACTTGTCTAAAAAGGGGTTTACGCAGCTTAATAAGACCGCCATGCTGATTTGTACTGTAATCGATTTGTACTCATCAATTGACTGTTGTCATATGAAATAGTAGATTGTACAATAAGTGCATAAAGTGACCCATTTTCAACCGATGCAATTTTTTTGGTCTGAGCGAAGCGAAGATCAAAATAGTAGACGAGGATAAAAATGGACATTTATGCCCGTGTTGTACACTCTACTTTTCACTTCGTTTGCGAGGAAAGAATTCATTTTCAGTACATCAGCGCAGTACACAACCATTTTTAACAATAACTGCCAGCCATCTTCTTGCCTACCGACGCATACCGCAAACGTCATCCAGCGGCCGAGTGGGGTGGGGTAATTCGAATTGGTGCGGGGTTGGTCGTGGCCTTTCTGTATGTAGTACTATTACTTATTCTGTGATTATGTTATTAACATACCTTCAATTATTATGGGCATTTACCTCCTAATGCGTCTATACGCATAGTTAATAGGAGAGGCCTACGTCCAGTAGTGGACTATCATAGGCTGATGATGATGATGATGATGATACCTTCAATTTTATTCGCCTATTTCTAGCGAAAACTTTCCATATGTACAGAGCTTCTGAGATGGTTAGTAGCTGTAAGCATAACATGTCCGTTTCTACCAAATAGACATTGTGTTTTATGTTCTCTTTATCAGATTTGTTATTGTACCCGCGATAAAGACGTATGCATATCACTATCTCAATAAAAATCCAAGTTCCCTCACACTTTCTCCGAATTTATTATGAGGCCCATATTGAGGCAGTGGACCCAATTGCTCATCAAGAGGATCCTAAAAAGCGAACACAAAATATCACTATCTCAAACCAGCTCAGAGTTCCCTCGCACTTACTCCAAGTACATCATCAGGCTTATCTTGTGGTATTCGACCCAACTGCTAATCCTAAAAAGCCAACCTAGCATATTATTATCAGAACCAACTCAGAGTTCCCTCGAACTTCCTCCAAGTTCATCACCAGCCCCATCTTGTGGTATTTGACCCATGTTCACAAAGAGGATTCTCAAAAGTAAACACAACATATCATTATCTCAAATAAACTCCGAGTTCCCTCGCACTTCCTCCAAGTTCATCATCAGGCGTATCTTGTGGTATTTGACCCATGCTCACCAAGAGGATCCTAAAAAGCCAACAGAACATATCATTATCTCAAACTCAAACCAACTCCGAATTACCCCAAACTTCCTCCAAGTTCATCATCAGACCCATGTTGAGTATTTGACCCATGCTCACCAAGAGGGTCCTCAAAAGCCAACACAACATATCATTATCTCAATCCAACTCAGAGTTCCCTCGTACTTACTCCAAGTTCATCATCAGGCCTATCTTGTGGTATTTGACCCATGCTCCACAAAGAGGATCCTCAAAAGTGAACACAACATTATCATTATCTCAAACCAACTCCGAGTTCCCTCGCACTTCCTCCAAGTTCATCATCAGGCCTATCTTGTGGTATTTGACCCAACTGCTAATCCCCAAAGCCAACACAACATATCATTATCCTTAACCAACTCTGAGTTCCCTCGCACTTACTCCAAGTTCATCATCAGGCCTATCTTGTGATATTTGACCCATGCTCACCAAGAGGATCCTAAAAAGCCAACAGAACCTATCATTATCTCAAACTCAAACCAACTCCGAGTTACCTCGAACTTCCTCCAAGTTCATCATCAGACCCATGTTGAGTATTTGACCCATGCTCACCAAGAGGATCCTCAAAAGCCAACACAACATATCATTATCTCAAACCAACTCAGAGTTCCCTCGTACTTACTCCAAGTTCATCATCAGGCCTATCTTGTGGTATTTGACCCATGCTCCACAAAGAGGATCCTCAAAAGTGAACACAACATTATCATTATCTCAAACCAACTCCGAGTTCCCTCGCACTTCCTCCAAGTTCATCATCAGGCCTATCTTGTGGTATTTGACCCAACTGCTAATCCTCAAAGCCAACACAACATATCATTATCCTTAACCAACTCCGAGTTCCCTCGCACTTACTCCAAGTTCATCATCAGGCCTATCTTGTGATATTTGACCCATGCTCACCAAGAGGATCCTAAAAAGCCAACAGAACATATCATTATCTCAAACTCAAACCCACTCCGAGTTACCTCGAACTTCCACCAAGTTCATCATCAGACCCATGTTGAGTATTTGACCCATGCTCACCAAGAGCAGCCTCAAAAGCCGACACAACATAATATATCATTATCTCAAACCAACTCCGAGTTCCCTCGCACTTACTCCAAGTTCATCATCAGGCCTATCTTGTGGTTTTTGACCTAACTGCTCATCCTACAAAGCCATCGTAGGATATCATTGTCTCAAACCTACTCCGAGTTCCCTCGAACTTCGTCCGATTTCATCATCAGGCCTATCGTATGACACGGAACCCAACTCATACCAAGATAATACTAAAAAGCCAACATAACATTTATCGATGTCAAATCAACTCCGAGTGCCCTCGTATTGCCTTCGAAATCAATTATTGTCAGGCCCATCGGTGGAATCACATGGGCGATGAGCGTTCCTGACTCAAAAAACCTGCGTTAAAAAAACTGTCCACTTTACGTACTTACGCAATAAACTGTAAAAATGTTGAATCAAACGACTTGTTTACTTACTACTAACTACGTAAAAAACTACAAACTACTGATTACTACTGAATAATCTAATCTTAAAAAGATTGGAAAATGTTACATAGCTAAAAATCAATCCTTATTTTCATCTCTATTCCGTAAACCCGGTTAAACTTACTTAAAACAAAGCACGTGGTCACGGTAATTAACGAAACCAACATTGTCCCACCTCTAATAGTACACGTGCTTCGTAAGAAAGGAATAGCACATTGAATTTTTGATTTGATGAATGGGGAGAAGTACTATAAAGTATAAATAAATAAATAAATATCTTGGGACATCTTACAAAAATCAACCTAGTCCCACGGTAAGCTCAATTAACTATGTCTCAATTAAGTATGACTTTTCTGTGGAATGTAGTTCCGTCTATTTTTAAATTAGAACTTCTTGTTGTCTTTGCATACCTATTCACACAACACATGGACATTTTAAAGAAGTGAAATGCACTTTTTCGACTTTTTTATTGCCAAAAACGAGCGCTATTTACGGGTCTGTTATTTAGTCGCATCGCAACTGAACAGGCACGACGAGCGCCGCGTCTATATCAGTGCGAGAAATATAACGGCTGGTGACTGCGAGTCGCTTTATAATGAGCGACTATAGGAGGTGGTCTGTGACCAGCAAGAAATGCTACCCTTCGTCTATGAGTAAGAGCATATTATTAATTAAAAATTTAAAACAATAACTAAGTAGTAGACCCTGAAGGTGCATTCCGACCAAACGAACATTCGCTATTCTAGCCCCCCCACTCTACGAAATTCGATAGTTACACAAAACGTGATTGGTTGATTTCGTAGAGCGGGGGATAGAACAGCGAATGCTCTTTTGGTCTGCATGCACCTTAAAGGGTCAACGGATTGAAAATGGTGATGTGTTTTGATTGGCCAGTTTGAATAAAATTATTTTGAAAACTGTACAATCTATATAGGTACATAAATTAAATCTAACTAACCTAACCTATACATATCTAAGATTGGCCCTTGTGGCATTGTAGCGAAGATGCAGGCGGCATTTCCTCGTTGTATCGCAATATTTACGCGTTGTGCGAGCAAGTCGCCAGCTCTTCGGTCTTTAGTAACGGTGGAAATCATAAATATACATCTACAACATTTTTTTAGTAGTTTATTTTTATATTTTTAAGTAGTTTCCACACCTTCCACCTTACGACTATAGATAGTCTATGAAGACCTTCGTCAAGGGGGTGTCACTCCGCGATTCCGTCGCGCGGGCACAAGTACATGCAGAGCGCCCCGTCTCCGTGGTCTATTCAATGGTTGGCGCGCGCCGTCTCGGAACGCACGTTTAAATTTACAACGCTGGCTCGTCACGTATCGCGAAATATATCGCTTCCAAATATTAGGATTATTTTGTACATGTGCATCTTAAATGAAAATGCCGAAAATATACTGCATAGCAGCATGTTGCAATAATAATAATGTTAATTATCATGACGCGTTTTTCGCACAGCCAATGCGTCAGAGAGATACTAAAAAGTAGGTAAGGAACATAATAATACACTTATTATCTACATTCGTAGTAAATTAAATTCTCAGAAACTCAAGTCAATTACAGACAAAACGGTTTATTTTCGGACAAATTTGTCAGTAAAAAAGCGGCACATTTAACTAATGTAAAAAACTTCGTTCTCTCATACTTTTATTGAATTTCGCGCCTTTTGTCCTAACATATTATTTGGTTGTCTGACTTTATTCCCATAATATCAAATAGGTACAATGGTGCATATAAGAGAACATGCCGTGTTACGTCTACCTTACGATTGTGATTAAACCATTACTTATTTATGCTGCTTTTGTAATGAATGCGTAGGTACCTAACGTACCTAATTCTTTATTTTTAAATGCATTAAGCAGATATATTACTCGTAATTTCTGCACACCTCACATACTGTCTACAGGTATTTTTAGAATGTTCGTGTTATTATCAGGATTATTCGGATGGATATTCACCTAGACTAGAGTTAACGAAGTCGTGTTGCTATCTCACTCACACTTCAAACAATGCCGCCCGGGCACGTGCGGCCGAAGCACAAAGAAGGTGCCGACCGAGTTGAGACAAATATTTTTGAATCACTTGTATGAAATGCGTAGGTAAATTCTATAATCACGCATGAACTAAATTGTTGAATCAAGACGAATGCTATTAACGCCGTAGATATCATTGCAGTAATGTATTTGTCAGACGCCTCATAGCGCCGTTCGTTATTTTATTAGTTTTCAATAATTGACAACCCTGTTTTCGACGGCGTGCGGCTTATAAGCGACCTTTCCGCCACGCAATACGGCCCATTTCAGCTGCTCGCGTCGCCTCGCGCGCCGTTTTGTTTGGTAATAATAATTGTGTAGGTACATAAAAAGCCGGCATTTGTGAACATCAAAGCAGTGAAGCTTCTGTACTTTATATATTCTGTGCCTTCGTGCTATCGATGGAAAAACTTGGCATCAATGGTGTGTCTATGATTTTTTTTTTGTGTAAGGCATGAATTTTGTAGAAAAAAATATTTTCTTTACTATAGCTTTTTTAGCAATACATACACTTTACCCATTGTAATTAAAAATACTCAATTGCAATATTCATCATAAATCTATGTAAAAGTACCAAAATAATATGCTATCTACATGCGACCATGTGCCGCTTACTCTATACACGCTCATACAAAAAGTCACGAATGTGATATATTATTGGCCGGTACTGTAGATTCCTTAAATATAGTGTGATCAACCCAAATCGGTCAGTATGGAGATTTTGGAAACCATAACAGATAGCGAAATCTTGTCTTAGGAACCATGAGATCGATTTTAGTAAAAAGAAAAACTGCATTCATACAAATTACAAAAATACGTGTACTCGGTCCAGGAATCGAACCAGGACTGTTTGAAAAACAAAAATTTGTTATTTTCATTTGGACATCGGTTGTGTAACTCTTATTAGTTTAGGGTAGTAAATGTTACTAAGAAACATGCATGATAACACAAACACGATATCTAAAACTTATAAAAATGAATTGATTTTTAACACTGGAGTTTTATTTTTTGACTTTGTATGGGAAATGACTCGGTACTGAAACGTGGCCGCTTACGATGGGCCTCATAAGAAGGCTCAAAGTCACCCAAAGGGCAATGGAGAGGGCTATGCTAGGAGTCTCTCTGCGTGATCGGATTAAAAATGAGACCATCCGCAGCAGAACCAAAGTAACCGAAATAGCTCTCCGAATCGCTAAACTGAAGTGGCAGTGGGCGGGGCACATTGCGCGTAGAACCGATGGCCGTTGGGGCGGGAAGGTTCTTGAGTGGCGGCCACGTACCGGAAGGCGTAGCGTGGGTAGGCCCCCCACAAGGTGGACTGATGACCTGGTGAAGGTCGCAGGAGTCCACTGGATGCGGGTGGCGCAGGACCGGTCATTGTGGCAATCGTTGGGAGAGGCCTATGTTCAGCAGTGGACGTCTTTCGGCTGATATGATGATGATGATGATGATGGGAAAGTAACAAACCATGATAGATATCGAAATCTGTTCTTGGAACCATACCATTATTATTAAATCTATAAACGAAGCCATGTAGGTACTAGGTACTTACATGCGACCTTACTGAGCCCTGGTTGGACAAATATTTTTGCTTGCTCCTATGCGTTTGAACATTTCCGGTTGCGTGAATTTCGTCCGTTTTAATATTCTCCTTAAATAATTACCTACTTCATTTGTGGAAAATAATCCTAAAATGTTTGACTCATAAATGACATTGACTTGGCGGTGACAAATTACCAAAAATGTTTGTGGTCACTAACCAAAAAGTATTTTACGCGTCCATATAAATTTAAATTACATAGATAGGTTGTCAGCCTCCTAGTTGACCCTACGAAGCAGGTTTCGGGTTCGAACCCCAGCGAAGGGATTATTTTTTGTATTTTTTTATTACAAATATTTGTTTCTTGGTCGTGTCTGTCCATGATATTTAAGTACGAGATCCTATATATTATGTAGTTATCTATATATTATAATAGAATATGATCGTCTATTCTTATTACCCACAACAGCCTTAAATTAAGCTTACCGTGGGACTAGGCCGATTTGTGTGGGATGTCCCGAGATATTTAATAGTTTATTGTTATTTATTAATAGCCAGTAATTGTATATATTACCTCTCGGATTTTAGTATCGTACTAAAGAACTTAGCCCATTCTTCCACACTGTTGTACAAGTTACGCTAAAAGAGAATTAAAGCGAGCGGCAAAGTTTGATAACAAATTAGGTAGGTACCTACTGACTGCAATTCATAAATCCGCTATATTGTCTTTTGAAATCTGGCCAGGCGAATCTAAGGATCAAATTTTACCGGATATTTTTTTTGATATAAACAATAACAACATACCTATTTTATGAAATGCCCTAACTTTGAATAATCCATCTATTGACCGAATATATTACTACTTAGTGAGGTAATTTAACTAGCAGTTTTCAAGTGACATCTGTGATGGATATGGTTAAGCTTACCTTGTCATCTGCCTCCGTGTCAGTTTTCATGGATAGTATTATTCACGCACATATACAAAGGCAAAGAGCGAAATTGTATCAATTTTCAAATTGATAATTCAGAAATACTATACCACTTTTTGGACTTTTTTTTACATACGCGCAATCTACGGGATACGTACAACTTACTATCAAGGTTCAAAATTACAAAAAGTCCACTAATTAACAGAGTTAATGTCGACAAATTTGTATGAAAATCTCACAGGGACATCCACCTTAATGCATATGAAACTATGTCATGGCAGTCACGTTATATGATAATGAACTCTATTAAAGCGACTTATAGTTCAAATTTCGTTATTTTCTTAAGGGTTGGTACATGTTCAGACATCTATGAGTGCAGTAGAACCTCGACTGTATAGTCTATACTAAACTATCTGGGACCGAGACTAGTTCTGATAATCGAAATGTCAGTTTAATTAAAAAAAAAATACATTTAATAGTAGGAATATTAGTAGCAGGAGGAAAACTTCCGTTCTCTCATAAAAAGTGATAAAACACGAGAAATGTAACTAGTACACTTTAAAAAGAAAACTATTTCGGTCATAATCGGCCCAGCCGTTTTTCAACAACTACGGAACCCTTTCCAAACCAGTCTTGCCTATTACCGTGAAACTGAATACCGACATAAGAGTTTGTATAAGATTGTTTACCTGTCTTGCAACGTAATTATCGAGTTGATTGATGGGACATATTGTACGCAGCATCAGACACAAATTTTAATTATACATATATTCAAAGTTTGGAAACTAATGTCTGTAGCTTTGTATCCCTCCCGCTCGTAGCCGCATATTGGTGCGAGCAAGCCGGATAGAGAGTGAGTCATGGCAGCAGCAAGTTGCTCGTGTGTCGTGGTTACACTGGTTATATTACTTATAATTTTCCAGGTTCTGGACTTAAAACTCATATCCCCAATCGGTCCACTCTACTGATGAACCAGTTGTGCATAGTGACAAACTGTTGTTTAGCCTTGGTGGTGGTTGGTGTTGGTGCAGTCAGCATCAAAGTCAAAGTACTTTGTAACCGTCAAAATCGGCAAAGTGTTTGGTATATCGTGTACTTAGTATGATGTTGTTGTATCAAATTTTTTGGTAAATTTTGGCTACTACAAATTCGTCGCTGACTGTACACAATTATGTAGTAAAATATTTTTATTTAAAATTTATATTTGTTTACTTTGCATCTATGATTTGAGTGCATTTGTTTCCCAGGAACCCATATGAGATCTGTTATGTGTATTGGTAATCAGATAAATATAATAATAAATAAGCCTTTATTCTGAAGTCAAGTTACTTAACACTCTGCCACTGTCAGTCACATGACACATGTCTATTATCAACACCATCAAGTTGAAAATATGTCTGTGGGACATGATTTCAGTTGCAGAGGGTTAAGGAAAAACATTATATGAAATTATAAAAAATGCCTTGGCATAGGCCTCTAACAGAAATATATTGTAATGCAAAAGTTACCTGCTACAACAGCTCGGCCATCATATTTGTTCCAATCCTTCCTGAGTCTCCAGTACAACACTGCACAGCCAGCCAACACAATGATGGACACAACAATGGCGACCAGCTTCACTGCGTCTATGGCCGAGAATGTGGAACCAGAGACAATCATCTCAACCTGCCCAACTGCAATCCCGAAGCCATCAAGTTTCTTTGAAAAGCATTTGTAGTAACCAGACTCAGCTGGTGTAACATTCTGAAAAATATTAAAAATAATGATAATTAAAAAAGGAGCAACCAATTAGTTGCAGAACATTTCTGACTAATAACAATACAGCAAGTAATGGATAATAAAAGTAATAAAAATGACACTTGAATTTCAAAGCCTTCAAAGGTGCAACACCTGGACCATGGAAAGTTATTTACTAGCATAGGACAAAAAAAATATATAATTTTGAAATTGCAGTTTGGTAAATGACTTCTAAAATCTGTAAATGTTAATAATATTATTCAATCATGTGAAAAAGAATAAAACAATGATAATAATATATAATTTATTCAACAATATAAAGAATATATTAGAGTACTTACATCAATGTGAAGTTTCCCTGACAATACTTCATACTTATATTTTGTTTCATCATAATCATTGTCAGGGCCAATCACTTTGTTTTGGCCAAAGACCCAAAACATGAAATTGTGGTTGAAATCATTGCTGTTGCATGTTAACACTGCGGTGCCTCCGGCTGGGACTTCTTTGACTATGGAACTTTTTATCACAGCAGAATCAGCCATTTTGAAATTCCTTATTCAACAACTTTCTCGGGGCTGTTATATCACCTACGTTCCTGGCGTACTGAGTATATATTTGACATGTGTAAACATACTATGGTGACACTGAATGAGTGCCAAGTTTAAAATTATCTACAATACATAGTCACATGTTCATGACTTTCATCTTGAAGGTAGCACAAGTTTATTCACTTCTGAGTTTAACTTTTGTCCTTCAGACAAATTCTAAAATTATTTGGTAATAGTCCAAGTTCACTTTAGTTCATTAGTATCTACTACTCCCACTAGAATGTTTTATTAAGTGCATGAAAACTTCCACACTCAATACAGGCAACAACATCCAAATTGGAGTCATTACAACATATATTGGAAGACTCCCTTTTGTGTATTCCAGTTTGATACAAATTATAATTTGAGCTGCCATTTTTAATCCTATTGCTGCTATATACCATACATGTTTATTGATGGTGCCTCTAAACCGTTCAATACCATTTCGGCAGTGCGATACCATATGAAACAAGACGTATATAAGCAAAATGCTATCGTAGACCCACATTGGTATGAACACTATGAACCAATTCCAGTGTGTTCGTGACTCTAATCTAAGACACAGCAATATTAAGAACACTAAAAATATAAACCACGTAAATAGGGCTCTGTGAAGTATAGCCATTTTATTGTTTCTAAAAATACTAAACCAAAGAATGTTATTCTAATAATAGAAAATACGATATAATTAGTAATAGTAGCAGTGGCAATCGGCAGAATGACATTATGTTATGATATGAGGGCTTGTCATTTTTGACATTGGAATTTTTCTTATTTGTTTCTAATGACTGGCAAAAGCACTTGGCCATACTGCCTTTTTTGAGGACATTACAAGCTATGCACGACTTTCTTAGTAAGGAGTGTTGAAGCATTGTTGAAGCGGAAATAAAAGCCTTTTACTCCTTTTACTTAAAGCCCGTTTTAGACAACCCATTATCATCACGATTTGTTAGTAACTGTATGCGAATTGAAAGAAATATTACTCAAGTCAACTTTGAGACAAAGGCGGTCAATCAACAAGGCACGGCCCACGGCTGAGAACCACCAAGGGAAGCTTTGGCATATGTTGCCTGCTGTCTAATACTAGCTTTACTGTCAGTATTGGACATTTTGACATTCAATGTGTAAAGTGACAAGTGACGTTGATAAACAATCGTCGCCGTTCGCCGACCTAACCTAACCTACGCATATATCAATATGTTACTGTAATCGAAAATAATAATTATATAGACAATAATGATATTTCAAATAATATTGATAGTAAGCACTATCAAGTGCTTATTCATTCCACTTTAGTAAGTTGCAGTACATCAATTTTTTCCGCATTTATTAGTTAGACTAAGTTCATTACCGTTTATGTTTCATTGTATGTATCAATTGTATCAATTGTTTATGTATCAATTGTTTATGTTTCAGCCACTCGACGGATTTTGAGGTTCACAGAAATTGGTTGGCAATAACACATAATCTATCCATTAGTGAGTGGTACTACGAAGCTACATCAGAATGGACCCTGGATTATCCTCCTTTCTTTGCTTGGCTGGAATATGCTTTATCATTTGTGGCGAAGTTGTTTGATCCCCAGATGTTGCATTTAGATAATTTAAACTATGCATCGGACATGACTGTGATATTCCAAAGATTATCCGTAATTGTTTTAGATTTGGTTTATATCGCTAGTGCAAAGAGGTATGTACACCAGTACTAACTATCTTTAGTTTTTTAGTAGTCTGTCTTAATTTTAGAACCCAAGCTAGCTTAACAGTTAAAGTAAGAGAAATATTCATGTAATGCATAAGTAGATAGCCCTTATACCTGATTTAGAAAAAAAAAACTACCTAGTGGTAAAAAAAACTTAATAATAATTATTTGATTTCAGCTGTGCAAATCTCATTAGTGATGGTAAGCTGCTTGTATTCATACTGCTAGTATCTAACCCAGGGTTGCTGATGGTTGATCACATACATTTTCAATACAATGGATTTTTGTACGGTTTTCTTCTATATTCAATGTCGAATATGATTAGAGTAAGTATAATGTAATAACTAGTAATAGTGTTTTTGCATGGATTGGATGTATTGGATATACTTTATTTATGTGTAACTTGTCTCAAACTTTATGTAGTTGATCATGAGCAGCAAGACAGTACTTTCTGACTGATTCATTATAAATCTGTTTAATTGTAATTACTTAATGACAACTCATGTTCACATTGTTTCAGGGCAACTATGTGACCGCAGCACTATGGTTTGCTGTGTTGCTAAACTTGAAGCACATATACCTCTATGTAGCCCCTGCATTTGTTGTGCACTTGCTCAGGGCATACTGTTTTACCATATCAACAAATGATGGTGTGCATACCCCCTGGTACTCATTTTCCTTCATGAATTTGTTTAAATTGGCAATTACAGTCATTTCAGTATTTGCCTTATCATTTGGACCATTTTTGGAACATATACCACAGGTAAAACATAATAAATGTATTACTAATGGCCTATTCAGCTCATAGGGTTTATATTTTTATTAACTTGGAACTCTTTTTAGGTATTATCAAGATTGTTCCCATTTAAAAGAGGCTTATGCCATGCATACTGGGCTCCTAATTTCTGGGCCTTATACAATTTTTCAGATAAAGTGTTACAGCATGCTTGTAAGTATATTTGATCACATTATTGCTTGCATTTTTTTACAACTTTCAATGCTAATATTAAAGTCTGCTGACATGACAAAATTCAAAATTATCCAATCAACATCTTACAGTGTATATTGCAAGTTAGGTGAGATGTAGCTTTTGGTTTTAAATAAATATTTTCACTGTTGTATGTACTGTTAGATACCTATACATATATGCCTTAAACTTAGAGAGCCAGGCATTTTAACCAAAAATACAAACAGAATCGGAGAAAGGTAAAAAGTTTAATGAACTCTTGTTAATTGTATATGTTTCTCAATTTTAGTGCCACGGGCAGGCATAAACGTGCCCAAGGTGGAGGCATCCATGACAGGAGGCTTGGTGCAAGAGTTTAACCATGTAGTGCTGCCATCCATAAAACCTATACACACATTAGCTTTAACAGCAATTTTTATGATACCGGCTCTAATAAAACTTTGGCATCTTGGAGCTGACAGAAAGTACAGAACAGTTAGTTTTGTGAGGTTCGTATGTTAATGTGAAGATAATTTATCCCTTAATAAGGCATCAGTCACACCTAAATTTCATTGGGTTTGACACATATTCATTGACAGAATAAGTTTCAAAATGAGGTGGTAAATATATTACCATTGCCCTATTAAGGGTTAAGAACGAAAACTAAATACATGTCCACTCATAATTATTAATAGTGTTAGCATCTACATACACTTAGATACTAAATTACTAATAATAGCGTAAATTCTCCTTTTCAGATGCCTAGTATTATGTGCCGCTACGTCATTTATGTTCGGTTGGCATGTTCACGAAAAGGCCATCCTTTTAATTTTAATACCTTTAAGGTAAGCACTGCCATTTTATTGTAAATTTGTGCTGTTGGTTGCAAAAGTACGTTAGTAAAGTACCAATTTCATTAATGAATTCAACCTTAACAAAGAAGATTGCAAGCTTTCTCTAAACATCAATAAAATATTGTAAAAGTCTCAACAAAATCAGCTCATTAAAAAACTAATGTCAAAATCACTCAAGTAATATTTTTACAATGATACCATATAAAATCTTACCTAAGTACTCTATATTTAACGTGTCGCTGTCAAGTGCTCCAGTAAAATGATAAACTCAGAATGGTTTATTTGTTTCAGTTTCCTATCGGTTCTGGGCGACGTAGACGGAAGGCTATTCCTTATTCTATCCCCCATCGGACACTATTCTCTATTTCCGTTACTGTACCCAAAGAGTCTTCTATCCATCAAAATCTTCATGCTATTAACTCATAGCGCTATCGCCTTTGGGAATATTCCAACGTTATACGAGCCACCAGTGAAACCCAAGAAGAAACCTCGACGTGGTTTTCTTCGCCTTCCTATGCTTGGCCAGTGGGAATCGTTGTACGTGTACGGTTTGATGGTGTTGTGCATTTTCGAGAATTTCATACACCCTATATGGGGCTTGGACAAAACTTTGCCATTTCTACCATTGATGATGACTTCTGTTTATTGCGCTCTAGGAGTTGCGTATTTTTGGATCTCTTATTATTATTATTTTATTTATTTTAATGTGAGCAGAGTGCCTATGTTGGGTACTGGGAACCTTACGCAGTACGCCAAGAAAGTTAACTAGTTCCGTAGGTATCAGATAGCAAAAGTAATTAATAAGTGAAGTTGTAGTAACCTAAGTAGGTATATTGTTACCAGTATGTTTTGTTATTGCCATTCTGTCCGTAGCAATATGTATAATGTTTGTAACAGTTTCTTAAAAAAAAAAAACTATTCTAGTAATATGCTGAGAAAATGAGATAAATGTGAAAAAACAGGCCAAGTGCGACGTTCGACTCGCGTGGAAAGGGCTCCGTAGGTACGGTCGAGGAGTTTAATTTCCTGCCCATTTCGTACCTTGTCATAGTAGCTATAATATGACAGTCCTAGCAGCTTTCATATAGATTGTCACTGTGACAAGGTACGAAATGGGTAGGAAATTAAATTCCTCGACCGTACGTTCACGAAATACAAAATACCAATTGTAAATTACCTACGTAAGTATTTAAAAATACTAGAGACTTCAAGTTCTCCTGTAAACGGTATACGTCAGGAACTATTTTCTGTATTTTTTGGTAAACAGAACAGGTTTGGTATTTTTTTTCTTATTTTTGAAAATAACTTATTGCTAAATACTTATTTATCTTACAATAATAATACATTTAAAATCCTCACCCTAAGTTCTTTTATTTGAAATCACATGATACAGTTTGCCAAACTTTTTTTCAAATTTCCTAATTTACCCCCCAAAAGTAGGTACCTATTTCAAGTTCATTACATTACGTTCCACGTCCATCGTTGGGTCACAAACATATATATTATGTGTGCCAAATTTCAACTCAATCGGTCCAGTAGTTTCGGGGCAAATCAGCTGTAGATAACTGAGATTAACAGACAGACACGCGAGTGATCCTATAAGGGTTCCGTTTCTTCCTTTTGAGGTACGGAACCCTAAAAAGGATTAAATTCACATATTTTATTTAATAGAAACTTTTTATTTTTTATTTAACAGCATTGACTAGCAGGGTTTACGGGGTTACCTACTTAGATTCTTAGGGTGCGGCTCCACTGACGCGGAGAGGAGCGGAGCTGTGCGAAATTGACCAATTACATTCTTCAAATTCGAATTCGAAACACTGTGATGCGGTCTCATTGGCTGAGCTCCCATAGCTCCGCTCCGCTCCGCGTCAGTGGAGCCGCACCCTTATAATTAGCTAGGTACACAAAATAGGTAAAAAATAGGTACAAGTTGATTCACAGTGTAACTAGAACAAATGATATGAGATATAATTATAATTCATACGAGTATAATAATATATAATGGAATTAATAAGATGCAAGTAGCTAGGTAGATCGTTTGATCGTTTCAATCACGAAGACGCGCGTTTTGTCCAAAACTAACCCATAGTGACATGACAATACGAACCACGTAAGTTTTCGTGAGTGAAACTATCTCTAAATACATGCTAAATACCTACTTACTAATTTTGTAAACGAGAGGATATTCATGGATGTAATATTAATGTCTTAAATGTCGTCAAAGTTAACGAATAAAGTTGAGTTATACCTTGCATACAGGGTGATTCTTTGGTCGTCAGCTGGTGTGAACGGGCTACTAGGGAAGGTCACGGTGAGCAAGTTTCACTACGGAGACAACAAGAAATGACGAAAAAGCTCCTAAATTGTGAGTTAATTGGTCCTTAAAAATGTATAGGTAAGGTTCAATTAACTCATAATGTGGATATTTTTTTATGCAATTTCTGGGTTGTCTCCGTAGTAAAAGTTGGTCAGCGTGACCGTGCCTAGTACTCTGGCCTTCTACCGCGAAAATCTAAATTCGTAAATTTCGAGGATTTTTCTCTGTCACTCGAACGGCGGTCTCATTAGAGTGAGAGAGACAAATCCTCGAAATTTGCGAATTTCAAAGTTCGCGGTAGGGCCGCTGTTCACTCCTGTTCAAACCTCAAGAATCACCTGTTATATGTTTTAAAAAGTATAACAACAGGATATTAAATTATTATAAATTTAATTTTAAGATGGAAATCAGAGTTTTTAAAATGAGAGTACCTAGACATGTTCTTTCCGGCCAAAAACCAGCGAACTACGGAATTCGTAAATTTCAGTCACTCTTATATGAATATGACGCTTTTGTTGGATAGACAGGCAAATCCTCGAAATTGCCTCCTGTGGATTGCGAAGTCCGCGGTAGGGCCGCTGATATTAGTAGTGAGTGAAAGTAGTAGGAACTTACCTATTATATCATTTAGTTTTAGATTTAGGTAGGCAAATAAAATCAATTGAGTCGTGGCGCGTTGCAGCAACGTGCTACATTTTCGATTTATTTTTTTATTGAGCGCACTATTCATCACTTAGGTACCTAAGTACCATCACTTCTATTCCGTGGGTAATACCAACCATATTGTAATATTAGTCTGACTACTACCTATAGATAAGTAGGCTCTCGTTTGGTTAAAATACAGTTTAATAGAGTTGCTCGATGGAAATTGGTCATGTCGACATTAAATAAAGAAAAATCTATAGGTACCCCTATGGGTACCTATAGATTTTTCTTTAATTAAAAATCTATATTTTTCTTTATTTTTCAAGGTAAGGTATAGGTACTTAAAGTGATGCTCTTAAGCTGATTTGTATATAAATGATCTGAAATTGTTTAAACCTCATTGATGTAGGTACCTGTTTGTTTATATGGGTACCTACTGTGCTATGATCATTGTAAGTTTTTTAAATATATAATTTTCTTTTGACACTATCAGCAGTGTTTGTCTTTTCCCCTGATGCAACTTCCCCCATTTGCTTAAAATATGGTAAGTACCTAGGTCCCGATGAATGATTTAATAGAATTTAAATAATTTCAGTAAAATTTATTTGAAAGATTTGTGTTTTTTTTTGGTAGATATACATACATATAAGGGGAATCAACTGTGTTTGTCTGTTATGACTGTTATTGCATATTTTTGCATAAAACCAGCGTGACTCAGGTGACCGTCACCATGGCAATAACAGACAAAAAAAGTAGATTAACCCATACGAGCGGTATGTGCTAGGTCCTACTGAATGTTATTTTATTTACTTTCGCGTGACTTCGTAGGTAAGTAGGTACGTAGGTAGGGTAGAGAGGGGCAGGTTGAGCAGTCGGGTAAGTTGAGCAACTTAAATATCTTGGAAACTACACTCGTTAGGCTAGGACATTAAATTGCAAAAAGAGAGGTCTAGTGAAAATAAATACAAGAACCTATAACAAGTTCCTATGTGGAGCACGACATGGTAGCAAAAGTCATCTATATTTTTTTGATCTTAAAAGTTAAAAATTAACGTTTGGATTTTTCGCCTAGATCTGCGATAAGAAGTGCTACCAGTAATATTTGTTAATATGAATACATAGTCCGTTTATTTGTTTATCGAATTGTAACTATAATTTTAGCACATCTCTTACGTATTTGATTTTAATATTTTTTTGTGATAAATCAAAGTCCAGGGGCTAGTTGAGCAATTTGCAATGGGGCAAATTGATCAATGGAATTTAATATGGATTTTTTTAATAACTGGCTATTATTGGTATTTTTATCATAAAATGGCTATTTAGGGTGTTTTCAATATTCTAATTATTCTGTAAAAAAACGTTATATAAAAAAATGCCTGATCGTGTTAAAAAGGCTATTTTTCCTTGTAATTTTGGGCCTGCTCAACTTACCTCGGTATTGGGGCATGATGAGCATATTTGACTTTTATTACTTTAAGATATTTTTTTGTGAAATCTTAAACAAAAAAGAAAAAGTGTCTGGAGACGTTTTTGCTCTATTAAATTTCCTACCAACTGCAGTAGATTTTATCATTTTAAAACCTATTGCTTAGGAATTACACCGCGATAAACTCAAATGTGCTCAACTAGCCCCTCTCTACCCTACCTATTACATAGGACCGTAGGTACAGTTATAATAACTACACCATCATCATTTATCGTCAACATCATTTATAACCACCATCTTATATAAATCGACCGACGTTCACGCTATAGGCTCAATTAAAGTTTTGTGGGTACAATGTATCTAACCTAAGTAATAAAACCTTAAATTTTTTTTTGATTATTTCTTTAAAAAAATAGTAATAACACCAGATAGGTACCCTCATGTAAAACTGTCACATGCAATGTTGCCACGATTCACTGTCCGCATGCGGGGTTTAAGGCATTAGCCACACTTATTTCACGGTCCAGTTAGCAAAACTCCCAAACTTGAATAGGAAATCGAGAATCCAATAAAAAACCTGTCAAACCCAAAACCGAGACAGGTGGAGACGTAATCTTTGCGTCCTCCAAAGTAAAACGAGTAAGATTTATAAACACATGCAAATAAATTATTTTTAATATAATGTAGATATACGAGTGGTACTCCGAAAATATTGACTTTAATTTGGCCGCCGTGATTCTTACATCGATCGTGCCCGTTTCGCCTTTAAAACAAAATCACATCACGCAGTTCAGAGCTTGTATTTGAATGGGACTATTTTTTAACAGACTTCAAAAAGGAGGAGGTTTACAATTCGTCGAAATCTTTTTTTACATTATAAAAACTTGATCAAACCTTTGTGTTATTTTATCAGACTCCGGCGAATTGTCTGACATTTCAGACTACGGCACTATATAAATTTACTGGCTAGATACTAGTAAGGCTAGATTCACACGGAGTATTTTTTTCCCCTATACCGTATTCGCGGTTTTCTCAAACGTCGTAGCAGTGTTGTCACATACAATTTGAGAAAATTGGTAGAACGAAATAAAAAAATAGGTAGAAATTGGTAGAATCAGAAGCGGAAAATTGGTAGATCTACCACCTAATTATCGACGCCAATCACGCCTTATCTAAAATACCATATACCATACCGTTTTACCAACCGACTCGAACAAAATGTCACGAAAACTGTCACTGTCACCATCTCTGCTGGCATCTGACACTGACAGTAGTGTCAGTGGCAAGTTGTCAAGCTGATCTATCATGATATACCCATAAACTTAAGCACGGAACGCGCCAAAACGATGAAAAAACAAATATATTTCGTAAAACGTATGAAGAATGTTCATCATCATAAGATTTTGCAAAATAGGTAGATTTAAGACAGAAAGTGGTAGATAGGTAGAATGAAGGCAAAATAGGTAGATCTACCAACAAGTTGGTAGATGTGACAACACTGCGTCGTAGTGACATAGTACCGTTCTCGAATACGGTACGCGGGATCGGTGTGAACGTTATTATTCAAAGTCTATTGTCACTACGACGTTCGAGAAAATCTCTAATACGGTATAGGGGAAAAAATACTACGTGTGAATCTAGCCTTCATCGTCATCGTTAAAAGTTCTTAGAAATCTGCAACCACAGAATTAGATTTGGATAGAAGAAACAAGTTCCTTCATTTGCATGGCGGCGGAGCGTGTCAGATTTTGTACCTACTGAAGTTGTTACTTGCCTATGATTTTAAATATGTCTGAGGGCCTTGAGTATTCATATTTTTTTGTGTTGTTGCAATTAATATTACTTAAGGAGACATTATTAATGTTTTTGTTCACTTTAACTTACAGAATTTGACGCCCGAAAGCTGAAAGCTGCGATTAAAGACGGACAACTCAGTGGATTTCACTGAGTTCATTTGACACGCTAAGTAGATACGTTTGCTTGATCTGTGGTATATATGACATCTGTGTCTGCAACTAGAATACACGTTTCAATATCACCAACAACGGTATCTATCGAAGATACATAGGTAAGCTACTTCATAATTATTCACTATGTCAACGGTTACGCGTGAGAACGGTTATACCCGAATTATTTTTGGTACCTATACCTACAGAAAAAATGTTATCGATATAAATAATCAAAATGGCCTTAACCAGGTTATATCCAGATACGTCTACACGGGTATCAGTAGCATTATATTATAAAAATACCTACTACTGATACCCAAGTGTACCTAGGTAGTACCTAGGTACACTTGGTACATAGTAGGTACTACTGTTCGAAAACTATGATGTATCGAAAATTCTTAAATTAGGCAGGTACCTTAGGTTAGTTAAATCAAATCATTTATTGCACACATATTACATTTTACATGTATATGGACCCTGCTAGGGCACAGCAACCTTATAGGTAATTAATAGACATTGCTTGACAATGCAAAAAAAAAACATTAATAATTTAAATGGTTAATTAAGTCTTCAGTTATCACCAAAAACTCTTGTAGTTTAATAAATTAATTTTTAATTTGTTTTAGTTAGGTTAAAATAGGACTATTTCATTCTGCGTCGTTATTTGTGTATCTTTTACCTACCGAGTTTTGTATTCGAAGTACCTACGAGTAGATAATGATTATTTCAAGATTTTGAAAAGAAGAGAAATAATATTAATCGGTAATATTAGCGAGTATTTGTAGACAAACACTATCGTACTTTAAAGCGAAGTCAAAAGTTATGTTAATATTTATTTTATTCAGGACTCCTTTGCAGAAGACCCTTGTAATTTTTCAGATGTCAATATACGACTATTATCGTTTCTCCTTTGCAGGCGTCCATAGGCTACAGTTACCGATTATTATCGTGTATGATGTTGATGTGTTTGTTTGTTACTGAAAATTATAAAGCTTGTGATAATTACCTTCTTAAAATCTGAAGTTACCTACCCACTTATTCATAACCGTCTTCTAACTTAGTAACACGCTAAGTAATAACAATAGACATAAAAATAAAAGACCTAAGCCCTAACCTAAGCCTAGGGTTTAGATCCTAGAATCCAAAAGGTAGTTATAAGATGGTTATAAGTCCTAATATTGTCATCGACTCCCAAGAATCCTTACGAAGATCAATTTCTAGACGTACCCCCGAAACTTAGGCTTGTTTTTGTATAATCGGGTATTCCGTTGACCTCTCACATCCAAAAGAGAAACGCTTTAAGTCCATAAAGTTTCACAGTTCGTGGCCATCTTTTGTTTTTACCTGCCGTAGTGTTTGGGATAGACCGAATGTGAATGGGCCTAGTGGGCGCAGTAGTGGCGCGCGTAAAACAGAGCATGGCGATCGCTCTCAGGAGAGTAGAGGGGGTATTCTTATATCATCAGACAATTATTCCTGAATAAAATGATAACGTCTTCAAGGCTGTGTGCTACTTCACATTTCATAGATTTTTGAAGTCCTCTGACGAAACGAGGAGTTTTATTCCATGGATTGCACTGTATCCAATGGACTTTAAATGACGAGTCAGCGACGTCATGATTATCCGTAATATCCGTCTAAAGCCGACGACTGTTGTACCTGTAGGTATATTAAAAATATAGTAAATATCATCATAATATCAGCCGCAAGACGTCCATTGCTGAAAATGGGTCTCGCCCAAAAATTGCCACAATGCGGTCATGACCCGCATGTAGCGGGCTCCTGCGACCTTCACCAAGTCATCAGTCCACCTTGTGGGGGCCTACCCACAGTACCCACGCTGCGCCTTCCAGCACGTGGCCGCCACTCGAAAACCTTTCCGCGGTCCGCCCCAGGGGCATCGGTTCTACGTGTGTGCCTAAGTATATCGGTTATTTTGGTTCTGGTGCGGATGGCCTCATTTCTAAGATTCCCAGAGAGAATCCTAGGACAGCCCTGTTCCTTTGGCTGACTTTATGCGTTCTTAAGAGGCCCAATGTAAGCGACCACGTCTCAGTAACGTATGTCTTCACTGGCAACTAAATTTGATGCCATGGATCCTGAGAACAATATTATTTATCTCTCATAGTTTCTTATTTCTCCTCACTGACACATATGGATTAGTCGCTCTGTATAATAGCGGTTTGATCTGAACAGATGTTTGTGATTTGAATTAAGTGCTCATAACACAACGTTCCAATATAATTACTGATATTGACTGTAGGATAATTTTATAATATTATTGTCTACCGCTTCCATAATAGGCGCTTCGCACCGACCGCATTAGTTCCTTCCTTTTGTATTGCAATATATTTTTTTCATGAGATGTGTACTTAGGCCGCTCCGGCGGCGATAAAATTACGATTTACTGTTATTACCGGGATCACGGCTTTGAGAATTGGCACTGCTTTATAAAGGCGGACTGTTATTGTTTTCGTTATGGAATTCGAGGATTAGGTTAGCCGCCATTGCTATCGTATTTTATACTTTTTGTAGGCATAAAACTTAACACATTCGAGGACACTACTCCAGACACTATACAATAGAATACAATAGAAGAAACAATGAGAGTAGGAGTCTATAGGCGTTGAGTGTCCGGGAAGGTGTTAAAATAAATTTGTTAGTGTCTCAATGGCAACCTTTATCATCGTCATCATCATTATATCAGCCGAAAGACGTCCACTGCTGAACATAGGCCTCTCTCAAAAGTTGCCACAATGACCGGTCCTGCGCCATCCAAATCTAGCGGACTCCTGCGACCTTCACCCGGATATCAGTCCACCTTGTGGGGCACTTACCCACGCTGCGCCTTCGGGTACGTGGCCACCACTCGAGAACCTTTCGGCCCCAACGTTACCTAATTGTTTTTGTCATGTTAGCTGTCAGGTGATTTATTAAAGTTCCTGCACTACATTTTATGTTGGTGGCAAACAAACGCACGGCCCTTCCGATAGTAAGCGGTAATTGTAGCCTACAGTCACCTCCGATTGGAGAAACAGTAAATTTACAATTGTAGCATTTGTCAACGTGGGTAAATTGGGGCCTGAAAACCCTAAGTACCAATTTTACACATTTTTAGTCTGGTTTGCTCTAATTTCCATGGAATTCATCCAGTATGTATGAATTATTTATACTCCTCAGGGAGTGTATTTATAGAAATATGTAATAAGTAGGTACCAAGCTTGGATAGACTCTTGGATAGTCTACAGAAAGTGCAAATAAAACGAATAATTTTAACTAATTTCTTTTTCTGTCACTCTTAAAAAAAGTTATTTCCTCAATAAATTATTAACGGGATAGAAACTAACGATTTACTATACACGGTGTTACGCGAGCATGGCGAAAGATTTTAACTATGCATTCTAGACATCAAAATAAACCAAAAATATAATGAGACCTAATGTCAATTCCACCAAAAAAAAAATTTTTTTCTTCTTTTTTAGGCCGATTTGAATACTTTTTAACACTTCCAGTACTTTTTATCATAACAACAATTTCTTGAAATTATTATTATTATTTATTATTTATTTATTGGAAAACCAACAGCACATTAAACATTCTTAGGCAACAACATTTGTAAACAAGAGGCCAATGAAAGGTTCTCACAAATAGAAACTAAATAAAAATTAACTTCACTAAAAGTACAAATTCTGCGTAGGCTAGGCAAGTACACACAAAGAAAAATATAAAATAAAAAACAGTAAAAAGAAAAAAAAGGGACAAGCTCACTCAAAGAATTTAAGCGTCAGATTACGGCGTAAAGACTGAGTATTTATATTAAACACATCAATGTCGTGCTCTCTAAGACAGCATGTTAAGCGTTCTACCCGCGCGAACGAGAAAGCTATAATTATTACGTCTGTAGTTCGAAGATGCAAGGGGAACAGAGATGGGGGGATAATACCTTTTTACTCTATTGGGAGTATTGAACTTAATACTACTAAGCAGTTCAGGACAATCAATGCTACCGTTAGTAATTTTTTAAAAATATATAATGTCGGCTATTTCACGACGCTGCGACAACGTTAACAAATGATGTTTCTTACACACATTAATATAGTTACTTGAGTTATATGGGGTACGTAATTTAAAGCATAGGAACTTTATGAATTTTCTTTGAATCCGCTCAATTCTATCTATGTAAACATTGTAACAGGGATTCCAGATCTGGGAAGCATACTCCAATTTACTTCTTACAAGTGAACAATACAAAACTTTAAAAGTTTTCGCTTGCGTAAAATCAGAAGAGCTGCGCATTATGAACCCAAGGGACTTAGTTGCACTCTTCACAACGCTATCAATGTGAGAGTCAAATAGTCAAATAATTTACTGTCATGTATTACTCCCAGATCTCTAAGAAAAGGCACTCTTAATAAACAATGATTATTTATTTATTTCAATTGTTTTTTTTAGGTAGAGGTTATTTCGTCAAGTCTATTCGTATTTTTTGATTGTCAGGCAAAAGGTGTGGTAATATTAGAACACATTGTGGTAGCATTGTAATCCAAAAGAAGTTAAATGACGAGTTACGTCGAAAAACTTATATCGAAAAAAGGTTGATTATCTCTGAAACCAAGCCGAATCCAGGAAATTTTATATAACATTAAATACTCTAAATATGGTCAGGAATCCAGCATTAAAATCTTTCGGAATGCTGACGTAATACCGTGTATATTTTTTGCAATTGTTTATAATTTAATTATGGTGTTTTTGAGTGGCTATTGTGTGTAGAGCGTCTGTTTCTATGCACGCAACTACTGCATTCAGCAGACTGCACAATTGATGGATGGAATTAACTCATAAACTGTCTCCGAACGTGCATGGCACCTATTAAATATGTTACGATCACTATGCAATGTAGGTAATTACTCTACTATTCATGACAAACGCACTAAGCTTATTAAATTCCATGAAAGCATGCCTTTGACGGCATGATTGCCATATAAATCATCAGTATCGTGATACCATAAGCGTTATTACTGATACCTACCTACACTGACATCGAGGTTTGAATGCGTTCAAAATTAAGCTAGTAGCAAAGGCAAAGTAATAACTAGAACTTTCGTAAATCATTCCTAGAAGACATTTTGGGGATTTACCTAAGCATTGGTATTAAAACGTTCGTCTCTCACATGTTTGGGTAAAAATATTACAGATCTATGAGGATAAAATGAACAGAGGACGATCTCATCTCGGTAGCCTTGTTGGTGGCTACGTTTGAATACTTTGAATTGATTAATCTATTTAATATTTTTTGCATAAACTGAAGAAAATTTGTACTTAATGCACAAAAGAAATATGACTACGATACTACCCACTCTACCCAGTGTCTAAAATAATGTATCTAATATTAAGAACATTTTTTGACATGTGTAAATAATTCTGTAGTAAGTTAATTTGATACTGTCAGCTACAAATACTTGAAGAGATTGAAGCAGTCAAGTGGCAATAGTTTCGTACGCCATATAATAGATTTAGCATGCTGTACCGAAATATTTGGCTACTTGGGGTTTTACAAAGTACGCGGACGCTTTGACGCGGACTGTACCTATAATACGCAGCTAGGCCACTCCGATTATGGGTGAAGACACATTTATCAGCATGCGTACGCATTTTGTCTATGTAAAATGTCAGTTTAGGACCGCGTCCAGCTTTCCGCACGCGTACCTACGCATGCTTACACGTTTCATACTAAACAGCCAATTTTATTAGACAAAATGCGTACGCATGCTGATAAGTGTGTCTTCACCCTATATCTGATTATGACATGCAAAAGTTACAAAATATCCATAAACGGACGACTTTTACGGAGACATAATTCAAGCATCACTGGCTAAGGCAGTGTCACTTGTTTCCACTTCCCGAGATGAGGGCCTGAATAATGAAAACTGATTATTTCCCGGCATTATAAATATGAATCGCCTGCGGCCGCCATTCCCGGGGCCAGCAATGAGCAATATTGTACAAGGATAATGAAAATAAATCTTGTCTTGAAAGCAGCCATTTAATTGCTTTCCGGCACTTGGATTAGCGATAATGTTGGATGAAAAAATATATTGATTATGTTATGGTTATTCAAGACAAATAAGATATTAATACTCGTAGGTATCGTTCTTGCATCGATAACCATGTTCGAAGATTCGATACCATTGATACTTAATTTCATACCTATTTGAGCGTCTTCAAAAATAGTTAGGTAAAATGAAGTCTACCTACTACTTTTAAATATGACTACTTAATTATAATTTTTATTTTGCATATCGATGCTGACGAGTTTGTTAAACATAATCTCTTGGTGCCTACACTTAGAATAAGATAAAGATTTTGAAAATACACACATAAGGATTACTTCTATTAAGAATAAGGACTTAAGACCAAGGAAATTGTAGAAATATATTTATTATCTCTACGGAAATGCAAAGATTGCAAAGTAGATACATTTCTTACCCCAATGAAAACTCATTTAAATAAGTAGATATTTTACTTAGTACCCGAGCTACGTTAGTTCATTATAAATTAATTAACCCTTCGAGCCCCAGCACCATATGATGACGGAAATAAATAAGCACTTAAAATGCCTGGGCTTCGATGGGTTAATAATTCATTTTCATGTTACTCTACACCTTTCTCTAAATCTCCGTACATTCTGAAGAACAGGTCCCAATAGGCCATTCGGTCATGAAAAGGTCGGCCTTCGAGCGTCAGTTCTTTGCCAATGTTGAGACAGTGCCACCTGGTGGGTATGATTGGTGTCCATGATAAGGGAATTAGCGCTGCTGGCGATGGAGTAGGATTTCTGAAAAGAAAAGTCTGGTGAAGGGCAAAATATACATTCACAAACACAAATAAAAAATGATAACGATGTGTAAGTCCAACATCAATTTTCAATTATAAATTAACATTAAGTTTAATTAGTGCAATCTTAAATTAAAAAAAAATATGGATTATGCCCCGACAGTTATTTTTTATGAGTTTGAGAGGAGCAATGTAGTCTGTAAACACTGTTATGGCAGTTGTACCCGCTTTTGAAACCACCAAAAATTGTCTAATAAAATTGGCTGTTTAGTATAAAACGTGTAAGCATGCGTACGCATGTGGAAAGCTGAACGCGGTCCCACACTAAACTGACATTTTATATTGACAAAATGCGTACGCATGCTGATAAATGTGTCTTATGAGCTACCTTGCCAACGAGCGTTTGACTCAAGTGTGTTCCATTATATTGCGGGTCATCAAATTATTTTGTATGGATTTTTTTTCTACTGCAATTCGAGTTAAATTTTATGTTATATTCTTAACGTTATTATGTCCTATACAAGCTATTTATGAGATTCTTACATCCTGAATTGCTTTTCATTCAACTTTCTTCGCTCAGTTAAAATTTTAATAAAAGAATGCTCAGGATCAGGGTTAGGTTAAGAATCTACATCCCATTGCTAGGTTTCCTACCTACCTACCTACCGTTATCTGCATTTGTTACACGTATAAAATATCTACGACACGTGTTAGGAGGAAAAAAATATTACCCGTATTTGACAAAATTAGCCCACATCGTAGTGATTCTGTCTATCACAGCTAAATCCTCTTCCGATGGCTCCTCAGAAATAAATGAGACATCGAACAGATAACCCAGTTCGTCGGCATGAGCGGCTCCTGGTGCATTCACGTTGTCTCTGTACTTCACCAAATTCCTACCACCGTCATATGTAAAAACATAAAAATATATATTGCTGGCCTCGTTCTGTAAGTACTTCCTGATAGCCCGCTGGATTGGATGAATATAGGTAAAGTCAGATTCAAAATTTATCACATCCCATTTGTCGGCATCCGTCATCACGTGATCGCCCACGTAAAAATTTCTCAAATTCCGATAAATAGAGTCCAAATTGGCGCGGAAATCAAATACGTTGTTGAGTGAGTCTTTAAATATGGTGAGGTTTTGAAAGAAATCTGAATTCTTGTCGGCGTACGTAGCTAGAAATTCGTTGTCGACTGAGCCGATCAATACTGGGATATTATGTACATGTGGCCGATCGGACTTAGCTGGGTGTTGTGGTATAAATATTTCTACGCCTTCAAATTGTTTCTCCACACAAGCTCTAAAACTAATACTAAGCTCCTGTGCTGCTTCTAATATCGAATGTGTATCTATTGTACCTAGAAATTCCAAAGCTTCATTTATATTGTTAGTGTTAAAAGCAAAGTATTCAGCTAGCCTTATCGGTTTTTCAGAGTCGTAATCGATGATTCTCTCTGGGGTCAATGCTACACCACTCTGGAGTATTACTTTGTTAAATAATTTTTCCCCTGGATACATCAAATGAAAGTCCACAGCTGCACCGCCTGCGCTTTGTCCCGATAAGGTCACTTGACCAGGATTTCCGCCAAAAGCTTCTATGTTATTTTTAATCCACCTCAAAGCTTTCAATTGATCTTTCAGTCCTTGATTTCCTGGGATGTCTTTGGTATTTAGACACATAAAGCCATATGGTCCTAATCTGTAATTAATGGTCACAAGAATGATATCATGTCGGACTAGAAATTTCGGTCCATAAATTTCTCTACCAAAGGCGCCCGTTTGAAAGAAGCCTCCATGTATGAAGACTAAAACAGGGAGGAGATGTTGAGATGTTGCGGAGTTTGGCGTGAACACGTTAAGGTGAAGGCAGTCTAAAGTCCCAATTCCAGATTTAGTTTTGCTATCCAGCTGAGGACAGAGTGCTGAGTCGTCGTATGCATGAAAAATTTCTTCAAACTTAGGATGAGGCAAGGAAGCCTGAAAAAGGGTTTCAATTTGTTGATATCCATTTATTTACTATCCTATTATTTTTTTTTAGCATTAAGTATGTTAATATTCTAGTGACTTTTATTTATACCTACACGAGCATAATTATTTAATCCAATATACCTACTCGTAGTATTAACATCTCTTTGCAAGATAATGATGGCCGCTATGTACCGTATGCATCAACACAACGAAAGGTAAACTTTGAACCCGCGGCGATGACCAAGTGAAATTTTATAAACAACTAACAAGATTAAATCATATAATAGGTACCTATAATAAAATAAATATTCCTTTATATGGGATTGGCCCAGGTGGTCGGAACTTCTTATGGCAACTAGTGCGAAATTCACATCTTCTCAAAATCTATTGATACTTACTACTTAGTCACTTACTTGATAGCTGTAGATAAGAAATAAATCAAATACAAGCTAACTTCTGGATAAACGTCTCCTAACTTAGCAACCCAATAAGTATTTGTCCCTTTCTGTTTTAATTTAATAGACATATTGATAAAACCGAAACCTACTTATCGGCTTGCTAAGTTAAGTGACGGTTTTGAATAAGAGGGTTACTGACAGATCTAATGCAATCTTGTCGGGCTCCATGAAGGTTTTACAAAAGTAAGTACCTACAATAAAAACTGAACAACAACTATTTAAGTATTAGTAGGTAACATATAAAAGTTTAAGTTCGTCATTTACTGGGCTAAAAGGTTTGCTTTTCGTTGTGTTGCACATTGTGCAACACAACGAAATAAAAAACAAGTTTCTTCCTCAAAGGAAGAAACTTGTTTTTTATTGAATCAATCCAGATGAATCAAATCTACTTACTTACCCCAAAAGGGTTTTCTTTGTCGACAGTAGCATAAGGAATACCAAGGAACATGGAATAGTCTCCGTCTGGTGCCTTCAATCCCTTGATCAATCCCACATTAGTATGCACTAAAGGCTCAACTCTTAAATCACTGATAAGGTAATCGTATTTCAATAACAGAATTACTGATATTAATCTCAGAGGCAACATTCTCCTAATACGTTTTACGCAATAATGTCAAATTGTTTTGATAAAACCAACCCCGTACCAATCTTGTTTTTATCTTAGGTTTAAAACGATATACATTCTCAGCTGAACAATAACAATAGGTAACATAACAAAACATCATCAGCCTATGTTAGTCCGCAGCTGGACAACGGCTTCTCCTTAGTCTATACGCATGGACGCATTAGGAGGTAAATGTTCATAATCGTCACGCTGGGCAAGAGGCTTGGCGATCGCAGTAATGTATCCACTATGATGATGCTGCTGCCCATATCATCAATCTTCGATACATAAATAGTGCCACTTCAATCCCTTAGCCGACTCTTACGACACCCACGGGAAGAGGCACTGCTGGATTGTTAATTATCCCAGCAGAAATCGATATCAATAAATAATTTGATGATAGGTCTTAATCGCGTAAACTAACGTTTAATATTATACTGACGTTTGTCGTTAAAATATGAGTGACAATCGTGAAAGTTTTAAATCAATATAATCTGGTAACGGGTGAAGCCGTATCGGGTATCAAATATGTTACAATTATCCAGAACATTTTTTCCCTTGAAATTATGCATCTTGTCGTGATGAATAGACATCTTTATTATTTATTTAGACCAAAACAGCTTTGTCACTTCATGTATTCACTTTTACATAATTTTGATGGAAATAGTAGTTTATGCAACGGTACGTAATGAGAATTAGAGGCATTAAAACAGACTCCTGTTTTTATGAAACGAGCGTAGTGAGTTTTATAATAGGTTCACTCACACGAAAAATCTGTACTACAATATTAACTTTTCATTACAAATGTTATCTACCACGGATAAAAAAAGTTCCCATGCTGGTAATTGGCAACAATGGTATTTGAACGCATTTTAGAGCACTAATGATGTAAACACATCTTAACACGTATTTTCTTTAATGTAGGTATACTGTGCTTACAATGAGCCACCGCTGCGTTCTTAACGCGGACGCGGACTTACTTTACTATCCGGCACGCTCACACCAATATGCGACTATGCGAGTACAAGCGGGATGGATAGAAAGCAAGTCCGCGTCAGTTAGCACATGATAAGAACACTGATTTGATCTTTATCCCTTATGAATTACAATAAGTAAGGTGACAAATAGTGTAGGTACAATTTTATGAAGTCGACTGTACACACACTGTACATACGTAGAACCTTTTCTGTTGTCGCTTCCGATATTTCTACATTAATGATGGATTATCTACGTGTTTACTGTTATCTGTTATCAGTGTTATCTTATCATGTTTGTGGAAAGATAAACATGAGTGCAGAAATGCAGAAAGTGCATTTTCCATTTCAGAATTTTTGACTTGATATCAACATTATAACTATACAGTGTGTTAACATGATGCAGGCTTTTATTTGAACCGAGGATTGAGATGCAGATTCTTAGTCAAACCATGTGCATTATTTGTTTAAAAATCCTAATTTTAAAAGTAATTATCTTTCTAAGAAAACTTAATTGAGAAGCAATGTACTTCAAAATAAATCGTTCATTGGCACTTGACAATGACAGATCGCAGCTACTCGCAACGTTTGACAACTAAGCAGTACACGCGTTACATTGATCGTTCGAACGAAATAAAAATAATTGTACAGTTAATTTAAATATTTGTCAACTATTTGTGAAGTTAAAATTAGTTAATATACGCGAGTTTATCCGTTTTCATAGTTTTATTTCACGAGTAATCCTCGCGGTAACCGAAGAAAATATTATTTGTCAACTCTTAATACTTGAAAACGATTGCCAGTAATGCGTATTATTACCCATTTTCGTAAAAGCCTGGGTCATGGTAACACACTGTATATCTAGGAACAAGCTTAACATGAGCTGTTGGACTGTAGGATAGCGGGTTAGAATTAGAAGTTAGAACGGCCACATTTTTGATTCACATCTAGCAATGTGCAAGTTGCAGAACATTCTCAAAATTGCGGGAATATACTCGTAAATTTCTAAGAATTTAATTTAACAGTAAGTTCTCATTGAGAATTTATAAAAAAGTGTTATGAAGAATATTGTATATCACAAATCACAATTGAGTAAACAAGGCATAATAGTTATTTGTTATACAAGGATGCAAAGTTGTATTTTACCCGCGAGTATGAAATTGAAACACGAGCAAGCGAAAGTATTCTACAGTTGAACCACGAGCGAAGCGAGTGGTTCTAAAATAGAATCCTGAGCGCAGCGAGTGTTTTAACATACGAGAAGTAAAATACATTTGCACCCGTGTGTAACACAAAACTTTTCCCCTCACTATAGCGAGGAAACTCAAAAAAGGTAATAATTTGTTCACATTACAATCATCATCAGGTTACTGATAATAATTTTCGAAATGCATCATGTATTTAATGCAAGATTTTGTCGCAGTAAACTTAGCACGATTTTAACACATTCCTGTAGTTGCATACCAACGCCAATGCATTATTAAATCATTCTCATTCATTATTTTTACAAAATTATAACAGAACACTCTGAAAATTGTTTAGTTTACTATTTTTATGCGTGTTTGACTCGGTGAATAAAGATTATAACCTATAATATTCATTGACAATGTTGACATTTGACATTTTCTCCGTTTTGTGATTGCGCCTAGTCATCTTATCACCATTCACTAAAACAATGGTTACTTATGGAATTTTAGGATTTATTTGTTAAAATCGTCATATTATATAAAGGTTTGTATTTTACAATAAATTCTCAAACAAATTATTTAATTATCATTAATGTGGAACGACTTCCATGAGCATTTTACGTTTTGTTATCTGTTAAACGAATGCTACTTCGCGCTACGCTCCAAGGTCATTACTTTGCCACACAAGTGAATAATATGCGTTTTTACCCGTTAGTATTAAAGGATAAACGAGCGCTTTACGAGCTAGTGAGGGGAAAAATATATTACCTATCTTAAAAAGCATGTATGTACAAAGGTTTTGGCATGATTAGATTGCTTTTAAAATTCAAATTGGCGAGAACATTCTCTATAGAAGTTTCGCAACTTATGAAACTACTCCTACATTGCTATCCACATCTTCTGATAACTATTACCACCTCGTTTTTTGTCCATATATGGTAAAGAAACTGTCCCAGAAAGCCATTCTCTGATTAAACGGATGTTGCTTCATGTGCATGTGGTCGTGGACGATGGCATAGTCGAAAGGAAGTTCCATTTTCGCAGGGTACCATGTAAAATGTTCCTTTGTTTCTTTTGGTGTAGGATTGCTGCAAAGGAAAATTATTTTTAGTACGTAAGGTGTTTGGTAAAATTAAAACGGTTTTTTTAATGGGGTAAGAAAAAAGCTAGTTATCTGTACGTGTATGTGTATACGTTGCTCTGGCGCTGGTTTTCCCCCTCCGGGGGTTGGGGGGTCAGACGGCAGTCGCTCCCGCAAAAACCGAAATTCGCCAATTCAATTTATGGTTTGGACTAGATGGGTGCATTGGGGTCCCACTAACATCTTCGGGGCCCAAGCCAACCTCACCTGCCAGTGGTGCACCTGCCGATCGACGGACGAGGCTCTGGCGCTGGTTTTCCCCCTCCGGGGGTTGGGGGGTCAGACGGCAGTCGCTCCCGCAAAAACCGAAATTCGCCAATTCAATTTATGGTTTGGACTAGAGAAAGACTGGCTAGGGATAGGGCGCCGCCGCAAAACGGCGCGCAAGAGCTTCGCCCGACTCTTGTGCCAAGTGGACAAGGGCTACCGTGTCAAGGGTGGGCACGGTTAAAGACGCAAGCCCCAGATCCGCTTCGCAACTTGGAACATTGGCACGCTAACTGGACGCGGAAGGGAGCTGGCCGAGGTACTCTTCAGACGGAGGGTGGCAGTGGCGTTCCTGCAGGAGACTCGGTGGAAAGGCAGCAGATCCCGACTCATTGGGAATGGCTACAAGCTGATCTACACCGGTGCACCTGGTGGGGAGAACGGGGTAGCTGTGGTGCTAGCCGAGGAGTTTCACAATGACGTCTTGGAGGTGAAACGCTACAGTGACCGGCTTATGGCCGTAAGTGTGCTTATTGAGGGGGGTGTGACCCACTTGATAAGTGCCTACGCGCCTCAGGTCAGTTGCAGCGACACTGATAAGGCGGCATTTTGGAACCGCCTCGGCGACGTGCTAAAGGCTGTCCCGTTGTCACAGGGAATCATTGTGGGTGGTGACCTGAACGGTCATGTGGGTGAAGAGTGCGAGGAGTTTGAGCGGGTTCACGGTGGTTTTGGGTATGGTAGTCGCAACGACGAGGGGGGAGAAATCCTTAGGACTTGTGCAGCTGCCGACCTGGCCATCGTGAACACGTTTTTTAAAAAGAAATCCGAACATCTCATCACCTACAAGAGCGGGGGGAAAGCGACCCAAATTGATTTCCTACTCACTAGGAGACACCATATCAGTCGTGTGGCCAACTGCAAGGTCATACCAGGTGAGAGTCTCACCGCCCAGCACCGTCTCCTTGTCATGGACCTCTGTGTAAAGCCCAAAGCTAAGCGCGCAGAACACTGTAGACGCCAGATTCGGTGGTGGCTGCTAGATGAAGCCAAGTCCCAGACGTTCGCCACGGCTACCGTTCACAAGTGCGTCGGTGCCGATGGTGAATCCGTCCAAAAACACTGGGACCAGATTCAGGCAGCCATCACTGGGGCGGGTAGGGCAGTGCTTGGCGTGAGCAAGGGCGGACGCAAGTGTGATAGGGAGATGTGGTGGTGGAGTGACACAGTCCAGAGGGAGGTTAGGGTGAAGAAAGCCCTCTTTAAAAATTGGCAAGCGTCCAGATCTTCTGAAGATCGCGACGCGTACAGGGCCGCGAAACGTGCCGCAAAGCGAGCTGTAGCCAGAGCCAGACGAGACCACCTACAACCGCTTTATGATAGGTTGGAATCGTCTGAGGGGCAGAAGTTCGTGTATAAGTTGGCACGTTCAAGGGTCAAAGCGGCACAAGACATAACTAAGTGCCGCTGCGTAAAAGACCATCGCGGCAACCTGTTATGCGAGGACCTCGCGGTGAAGGAGAGATGGCGCTCGTACTTCCACGAGCTACTGAATAAGCAGCATAAAGAGGTGCAGCCACCGGTCCTCCCTCCGAATTAAGGACTAGTGCCACCGGTAACGCCTGAGGAAGTCCTTAGTGCTCTTCGCCGCATGAAGAATCGAAAGGCTGTCGGATCCGATGGAGTCCCTATCGAGGCCTGGAAGGCGCTGGGGCCTCATGGTGTGGGCATCCTAACTAACCTTTTTAACCGGATACTCCTCATTGGCAAAATCCCGAGCCAATGGAGACTGAGTATTATTACTCCAGTCTTCAAAGGCAGGATCGGTGCAGGAGTGCGGTAACTACCGCGGTATAAAGGTCATGTCCCACACCATGAAGCTTCTTGAACGGATAGTCGACTCCCGGATCCGGCAGGAGTGTACTGTCTCGGAGTGTCAATATGGTTTTCGCCCCGGTCATGGGACCATGGACCCTGTTTTTGCCCTAAGGATCGTCATGGGGAAATACAGGACGAAGAATACGCCTCTGCATTGTTTATTCTTGGACATGCAAAAGGCCTTCGACTGTGTTCCTCGCGTGATGATCTGGTGGGCACTGCGGTCCAAAGGGGTGCCAGAAACCTATATTGATATTATTCGGGACATGTATCACGATTCCGACTCTGTGGTTCGGACTGCTGTTGGCGACACGAAACCCTTCCCGATCACCGTCGGGGTACACCAGGGTTCCGTCCTTAGTCCGTTTCTGTTCAGCGTGATACTGGACGTACTGTCCGTAGACATCCGGAATAACGTGCATGAGCAACCCCCGTGGCTGCTCATGTACGCCGATGATATCGCGCTGGCAGATTCGGACAGAGGACGGTTGGTGAGACGCGTGAACGATTGGAAGGGGTCGCTTGAGAACGGCGGTCTGAAGCTAAATGTGGCGAAGACTGAGTACCTGACCTGCAATACAGAGGATCCCACATCCGTCCGCATAGGCGAAGATGAGGTCGAGCGGACGGACCAGTTTAGATACCTGGGATCTGTACTTCACGCGTCCGGGGAAATCGATTACGACGTCAAAGCTCGTATTGCAGCCGCCTGGGCTAAGTGGCGTGAGGTGACTGGTGTCATTTGTGACCCTAAAATGCCGGTTAAGCTGAAAGGACAGGTCTATAAATCCATCATTAGGCCTGTCCTCTTGTATGGCAGCGAAGCGTGGCCTGTGCTTGAGCGACACAAGCAGGAGCTGCGTGTCACGGAGATGAACATGCTGCGGTGGATGTGTGGCGTTACGCGGAAAGACCGCATTAGGAACTCCCGCATCCGCGGCAGCCTTCATGTCCGTGACATAGCAGATAAGCTGCAAGAGTGTCGTTTGCGCTGGTACGGTCACGTTTTACGACGACCGGCTAACTACGTGGGGAACAAATGTCTTGCCATGCCGCCGCCGCCAGGACCCGGTAGAAGGGGTAGACCCAAGAAGGGCTGGCTTGACGTCGTACGGGATGACATGCGTGCCAATGGTCTCACACAAAAGGATGCGGAAGACCGTGCGAAGTGGAGGGGGAAGAGCCGGAAAGCGGACCCCGGGCTTCGAGGCGCAGGCCCCGAACGCAACCGGGAACTACGCTAGGATGATGATGATGATGATGATGATGTATGTGTATACGTTGTGCCAGAAGGACCACTTTTTGTCTTACCCCTATAAAAAACAGTTTCATCTTACCCCACCTTACCTTATGTATTAATAACAAAAAAGCACCTGCTATACCCTAAGTAATTCTATTTGAACGAACATCAAGTGTGCCCTAAATGCAATATTTATATTGTATATTATTTGTTAATAAAGGCCACCCATCACATCACACCCATCAAGTGTAAAACAAATATCGGATTAGAAATTCTACGTATGCTCTTAAGTTATTTTCACAAGAGGAGCTTTTAGTTAGAATAATAACTATTTGAATTGAAACCCATTTGATATCTTGTATATAACGGTAGATACAAAATATTGAGTTTTCTGTCATAGAAACAATACGGGAATAGTAAACTCTCTTTGGACTGTCTATTTCACTTTAAGCATTGTATCTATACCAGATACCAGGTGGCCTATGATGGTCCCGTTTTATCCAATTATCGTGCTACGCGTTACTTTCGCACTTACATACTTGTTAGAACATGACGGCAACGTTGACAAACGATTAAACACGGTACCATCATAAGCCTACAGCAAAATTTCAATACTACAACATGATTTTTCTGTCGACCTTAATCGTAACTTGCAGTTAAAAACTTTTTCCCCACACTAGCTCGGAAACACCTACTTTCTTCACTAATTTCAGTGAGGAAAGTTGCATTTTAATCACTTGTGAGGGAAGTAAATCGACAGATGAACCGTGAAACGTTCAAAACCATGGAACGTCAAACGCTGGTATGGCTATGATTCGCTGATTATTTTTTGAGGGACACCATGAAAATTTTATCATACACCAGATTATTTCATTTATTCAAGATAATAAATTAGATTTTTAGTATTTCATAAAAACCTATCGCAAAATCTTATCATATTGATACCAAAAACCAGATAGTATACTTTTACATTCAGAACGCAACCCGCTAACACTGACGTGTTGTACGTCAATGTTGCCAACTTATAAAAAAATACTCGAATGTACAGTTTTGTAAGGAAAGTTTCCTATGTTATATCTTACCAAAAAGTAGGCAATTTAAGTTTACCTCACACATTTTTAAAATGATTGATGTTTTAGCTGCCGGATACAGATTTTATACTTAAACATCATAGAAATTTTGACAATTTGATTAATGTATGTAGGTTTTATTGTAATTAAAAAAAACTCTAGTCACATACAGGGCTCGGATACCGGTTTTTACTCCATACAAAAGAACGGATCGAATTTCGTTCTTTTTTGTTCTTCGGTATATCAATTCTTTGTTAATAGAGTAATTTAAAAATACAACGTTTGTAATTTCATAACATTTTGAGTACTACATAAATAATATGAAACATTTTAAAATATTGGGCTATTACGAGGTTCTCGAAAAAAACCGGGTCCGAGTCTTGGTCACGTAGACCTAGTCATTTACCAAATTAAGAGTTCTGTCAATTTTTTGGCATATTTTGGACTTAAGTCTAGCACATTTTTAAATTCCGAGTTGGCAACACTATAAGTCTTTTTGCTGTTGTTCTGTTACTATCTGTGGTCTACTATCGTGAGATAACTTTATTTAATAAATACAAAACTTTAAAATATCAAAAATATGAGTGATAGTGACGATTGGTTTTTTTAAACGTTCGTAGCTGGTTCCTCGCTTTAGTGTGGGGAAAAATGTTGTGTTACACATGGGAGCAAAGTTTGTTTAATTATCGTGCCTTGAAACCCTCGCTACGCTCGAGATTCCATTTTTAAACCACTCGCTTCGCTCGTGGTTCAAGTATGGGTCTCGATATTGGCACGATGATTAAACAACCACTTTCCTCCCTTGTACAACAAATAACTAATGTCTATGTGTTTATTGTAGCGTAGCGTTATTGTTTGTTGTCAGAAGTGAAGTTACCTGATTTTAGCAAAGTCGGTCCACATTGTGGTCATTCGATTTATGATAACGGTATCCATATCTGAATTAGGCCGAGTGTAGTACGCTTGGTGGAATAGATATCCGATTTCGTCCGCGTGCATGGCGCCAAATTCCGACGTCAGGTTCATTCTGTTTTTCATGTAGTTCCTCTGTCCCGCATAATCAAACATGTACAAAAACACTGGAGCAGAACTCATTCGGGTAAAATGTCTGCTGCTTCTTAAAATTGGGTATACGAACGTAAAGTCCGAATCAAATTCTAGCATTGAGTTAACATTCGCTGTAATATTCTCGTTGCTGATGTAGAAAAATCTGACCAGTTCTTCAGCTGCCTGCAACTCATGCTCATTAAGATCAAAGTACTTATTAATCTTCGCCCTAAAAGTTTTATTCGCTGATTCAAAATAATCGTTAGATTGTAAGTAATAGTATATATTTCTCTGCTGCTCTCTGCTATTGAAACCTATGATGATTGGTATAGATGTAGGTGACTTCTCCAACAGATTACTCGGTTTATCTTTGATCATCGTTTTCACACTTCCGAAATCAGTTTCAATTGATGGTTTAAATGATTCGGCATAACCTATGTCAATGGTGGCTCTTATTTATTACATCACTAGGATCACACTGAGATATGAATTCTAGAGCGACATCGACTTTATCACTATCTAATCCCAAATGTTTTGCCAGTTTTATTGGCGCTTGTACATCTGGATCTTGCATTACCCAATCACAAAGAACAGTCCCACTTTGCAATATTGCCTTATGGAATAAGTCTTCAGAATGTTCTGATAATATATGAAATTCTACAGAAGCAGCACCTGCGCTTTCACCAAACAAAGTGATGTTATCTTCATCTCCATCAAAAGCGGCAATATTTTTTTTGACCCATTCCAGTGCTTTTAACTGGTCTCGCAATCCTGCATTACCCGGTATATCGGATGTATTAAGTGACATAAAGCCATACGGACCGAGTCTGTAATTAAAAGTAACTAGAATTACACCTTTCGTAACAAGGAACTCTGGACCGTATGTATATCTATTAGAGTTCCATCTCCTGAAACCTCCACCGTGGATCCAAACCATGACAGGGACTAGGTTAGTTGAGCTAGCTTCTTCTGGGACATACACGTTAATTCGCAAGCAGTCCAGAGTGCCTATTATAGTAAAATCTAGATCATCTTGTTGAGGACATATCACAGAATCATCCGTTGCATTATAAATGTTTTCGAATGGTGCTACATCTTGGGCCTCCTAAGAAACAAAAAACTATATGTATTATGAAATGTTGAAACTTAAAATACATAATATTGAACCTCCTATATGTTAATGTGCTTTACGACGAAGGAAAACATCGTGAGGAAACGTGCACGTGCATGCATCTGCGAAGAACTTCAAGGGTGTCTGAGAAGTTCCCAATAAGTATTGGGCCAGCGCCCAAAATAGGCATTTGGGTTCGCGCACAATAGGCACGTGTCCAGGTTGCGGAAACTGGCCAGAATACAATACAATAAAGAAGGTATTAGTGGAGATAGCTCGATAGCTCGATAGATAATAGGATTAATGAATTATTATTGAGTGTAACTTACCCCAAACGGGTTCTGTGGATCCACCTCAGCATAAGGTATTCCCAAAAAACTGTCGATTTTACCATCCTCAGACTCCAAGCCTCTCACTAAACCATTCTTGGTTAATACTAGTGGATCTATACAAGTCACTGCACCCACATAAACCACAATAGCATAGATGTTCTTCATGACACGCATATCGATATCGAATTGACGTTTAAAGTATTTGGCAGCTTGTTCCCACCGGAGTCACGAGTCACAGTCGAACCAGCGCATATAAAAACTACCTAGTCACGCAAAAAATATGGGATTTCCACACGTCAAAAATACTTAAAGAGTGTAAATATGTCTGTAACATCACGTAGATTTAGACCCGCGCTCTCGTAAACTAGATAAACTGAAAGAAAATACAGATATCATGCTGATACTATGATGTAGAGTAGAGATAATTCTAGATATATGTGAAGCTGAAGAGGGAAAGTGATATGATAAGTTAAAGGTACTTGTAGTAAGTATGCTGACTCGTGCTATCTCTTGTGACGGTACACAAAATATTACATTATGATACGAGTGTGCTAAGTTGACTATTACATTACACTCAAGGAGGTATTGTGCGCGCTAGCTGTAAGGGAGCGCGCACAAAATAGCAGCGAATATAATGAGTAATGATCAATGTACACGAGTTTCATACGGCGTTTTTTAACACACTTGCGAGGAAAAAATCACTTTATTACTGAGACTTTTACTAACCTTTGTCGCTACGTAATTTTAATTACTACTTAGATACTATCCGGAATGTACCTACGTTCAAACATTTTATAATATATCATCATTATTATTTTATTCTTTATCCTTATTTGAAGTTCACATTTTACATACAATATATATAATAACTGGAAATGCAACAAAATAATAAATGCAACAAACATTTGAAATTCACTCTACTCCGAATAACAAATAAAACTAAATTATTATATGGCGCGCACGCAAATTTCGAAGTCGGCAACCCAATCGACAAACAGCCAAAGTATTTAAAAGAATATCTGTAAATCAATAAGGGTCCCTCCGGTATACATTTTAAAGTGAAAATCGTTAATAATTAATTAACGCTTATGAATTGCAATTGTTAAGAGAATATAAACTAATACCTAAAAAAATTGTTTTTCAACACACTTGCTCGTATCGTAACGTGGGTATTATTGAACCGCTATTAGGCTCATAATCCATGATATTAAACACGCGTGCTTTTTCATTAAGTTATTGTTCTAGTGCGGTAATATCATAACCCGACCAAGTATGTTTGCAAAAATATGCAAGTATTATGTCATGTAGATGAAGCATTCGAATTTAGACAGGTTATATTTATTTTTTAAATTGACCAAAGAGTTGACATGTGGCAGAAATAGCGAAATCCAGAATATTACTTCAAAATACTATAAATTTTCGTAAATAAATAAAGTAAAATATTTAAATTGTGCATCCAAATTATCAAGTAATTATATTAAATCTAAAGTTATCGTATTGTTATTTTAAATAATGGTTAATGAGTCGCAGTTTTTTTTTAATTGGCTGTTTGTCGATAGGATTGCTGCCTTACAAATTTGCGCGCCTTTAAAAATTCCTTAGGTATGCGCGTGCCGTTTTAAGGTTACCACTGTATTTGTTATTCGAAGTGGAGTGAATTTCAAATGTTTGTTGCATTTATTTTGTTGTGTTTACTGTTATTACTTTTACAGATGTAGTGAGAAATGACTTGCCTTCGGAAACGTTCGTCAACGTCATGCTGTTTCAGTCTATCTCACTGAGGCTGACAGTAATAGCTGTCATGCTACTTCAGTCAGACTCGGTGACACTGCCTGAAACAGCATGTGTTTACGAACGTTTCCGAAGGCAAGTAATTTCTCACTACACCTGTATATGAATTGTGAACTTCAAGTAATGAACAAGAATAAAATAAAAACGTTAAACGTAACTTTAGGATAGTACCTACCTAAGTAATGTAGTAATTATCTATACTTCGTTTTTTTTAGCATTAGAAAGACCTTTGCAGAACGAGATATAAGGTTTTTTTACAGGCGAATTCTGCGGATCGAACTGTGAACACGAGTTATTAAATATCACGTATTTATTATCATGCTATATTAATACATACATTACTCAGTGTTGTGAACAGATAAGAAACATAATGTTAGTTAATTTATATTCTAAGATGAAAAGATAAGAATTTAAATAAATTGCGTTTGCAATTTTTCATGGAAAGGTTGTACATTAAAAAACCTAAAGAGGCAGAGTTCTCACACAATTTTATAACGTCACTGTCACTCCTTCGATATCATATTGTTGTCGGTTGAGTCGATAGTGTTTTCTATTGCTGTTAGCTTACTTAAAGATTGTTGTTATCGCTTTCGTTCAATTTCGTTATTAATTGTTGATCTATTTAGATATTTTGTTTGTTGGTACACAATTAAAATGTATGAAGTCGCAGCCGGTTCCGGCTAACGTTTTTTCATCTCTAAAGAAGAAACGGCAAAAGCAAAATACTCTAACTGCCAGTGAAAAGCGGATAGTGGTGAATATTTACAAATTAGTGTCAGAAATGTGCCATAGAAAGGAATATCCCACTAAATCGGACCGTGTGAACAAGACTGCTGAGACTGCTGGCATATCGTTGGCTACGGTATACAACATTTTAAAAGAAAATAAGTTTTTAAATGAAATAAGATTTTATTATAAACGTTGGTGGTTCCGAGTCCTCGGACTCTTCCACTGACAGTGAATAATGTCATCTGAGTTTTATTTTCTAATTTGTTACCAAATTCAAACTACATTAGAGCGTTCCAGATTAAAGCCGCCTATAATGGCAACAAATACTAAACGACGTTGTCGATGGGTAGGGTTGTCTTACTATCGTCACCTGCTCAGTCTTTATGATACCGTGTCCGCTTTTATACCGATAGTTTAAATCCTTAAATACATGACTTTTAAAAGTACTGGGAGTGCATATTGCAAATATTGTTAAATTGTAGACTGTAAACTTCATTAAATTCAGTAAATTTTATATAAAATCGGTACGATATGAGTTACAAATTCATTCAAAAAAATACTTAGTTAAAAACCGCCAAACAATAAACGAAAACCTTCAATATTTAACTTTTGTCTAAATTGCCACCATCTTGCTTATAAAACACTTATAACTTTTTTAAATACAGTTTTACCAACAAATTAATAATAAATGTGAAAACTATGCGTTCAGCTATCGGTAAATATCAAATGATATGTATGTACATAAGCTCCGAGAAATTCAGTGGTATCGGCCGAAATCGAAGAAGGAAGGTTTACGACCACTGCTGCAGCAGCTTCTTTGTTCACCCGTTTGACAGATAATTCTAATCTTAAAAAAACGAAGTATAGCAACAAAGGTTAGTAAAAGTGTTACTAAAAGTCGGTTATTCCTCGTAAGTGTGTTGTAAAACGTCGTATGAAGCACGTGTGCATTGATATACTTTCTGCTATCTTATGCGCGCTCGCTTGCAGCTCGCGCGCACAATAGGTACCTACCGCCTCGAGTGTAATGATCAACTTAGCACACTTGAATCATAAAATATGTACTGTTGTCAAATACCTACATAATATATTATTATCAATGCTCTGCGGGGGTGAGCTGTTTTCATACCAAATATCACGTGATACATGTACACCCCCGCCGAACATTGATTATTATTTAGTATCCAAAACACGATTATAAGTATCCTTGTTTTGCGAGGACGTTGATTCATACAATATTGTATCTAGATTTTTCAATATAAATGTTTATGGCACCTAATTACATTTATAGTATTTTAATTAGACATGAAATGAAGTTTAATTTTACATTATTATTAGCATTAGCATTTGGTAATTTTTCTTAAAAATTCTCTAGCTAAATATGAATTTATTAAAAAATATGTATAAAAATAAAATAAAAAGTGTTTTACTTATTTCTTAGATGACTAATTTTAAGACCATCAAAATATAACATAACCTGACTAAATTCGCAAGTGTGTTGAAAAAAATGTATTATTTAAAGTTAAAAGTCACAGTTCTGTCGCGGCGCAGTCTGCTGTTGTCTGTCTGTGTTTTCGTATTGTGCAATTACTTTTCCAAACCTGGCATCTGGTTGCCGCATGTCATGAATATCGTGACTAATTATTGTAATACTTGATAGTCTTGATAAATAAAACACCTATAATATTTAATTACGTACCTACATAGTTAAATAGTTATCACAGTTTAAAAAAATACAATATAAAAAAATTCGAGCGCTCTTAGTTTATATTTTCTACAATACCTTACATGCCTGAAAAGTTATTTCAAGATACATACATACGAGTAGGTACCTACACCTACATCCTATTTTCTAATTAAAGCAATTTTCTTCGGAGGTAATACCCGCTTACTTGAAATTACTCATAATTATAGTCTAAAATCCTGCTCAACAATAAATTATCATTAAATGCCCAAACGATACTGTAATTTTAGGACCTAATAAGAAGTAAACAAAAAGTGAAGTCCGTCATAAATTATTAGGACAATAAGCTCGTCGAGATCCCTCGTAATAGATCGCTGTTCGAGAAAGTTGCTTGTTTGAACACCTGGAGTTGGCCAGTGCTTAAAGACCTTAGCTCTGAAGGCTGCTATACAAATTACTCTGCCTTAGGTACTCGTGTTTTCGTATAATAAATCAATTTACTTTATTAAATATTTTGAATAAATATTGGATACCATATACCAAATACCATACTGCATACCAATACCATGAAGTACCATTCATATACCAAGGAAAAAAAGGACCAAGATCATCAACGTCCGAGGTGGGAATCGAACCCCTGTGCTCAGATTTCGCGGCTGATGCTTGCACCGCTCGGCGACTCGATCTTAGCAACCACCAGTCAATTTTCTTGGGTATATGCATTATATGCAATCCCATACAAGGCTAGGCGCCTTTGACCATACTCTAAGGGCAAGCAATACATGCACCTCCTAACAGAATACTTTTCAGTTTTTTAGAATAGCTAGAGTGCTGTTGCTGCCATTTATTGAAGTAATTGTGAAAACACAAATCAATTTATTTTTTAACTTAATAATTATTTTGATTTGTACTTTATATTATAATTATATTGAATCAAGACGTTCCACTCAACAATTTGGAAGCCATAATTCTGATTATATAATTATATATTATAAAAATGATACTTGCAACAATTGAAAAACCGATTAATTAAAAAAACAATAATGGTTCTATACATAAAGTCTGGATATTCCCATATAAAATAATCCGATGCAAGAGCCACTTCTGTCACATAGTGTACTAATATACTTATTATCAAACCGCGATTAGAACGGGATTCGAAAATACTGTTTAGGTACTGACATACCAGTGTATAAGTCAATATAGGATATATTCATAGTTATATTGATATATTCGTAGTTTAAGTGCAGAGACTTATTAGACAATAGATTAATTAATCACTCACTACATCTACAGGGTGTTTGGTTAGCGGTGTCGGAGCTTTTAAGGGCTTAAACTACAATCAATTTCATCGATAAATTACCATACAATTTTTTTTGTGGCAACGATAATTAAATGGCCGCCATTTTAAAATTTCAAACAGACGAATACGGGCGCACGTGATATTTCTGGAATTATACGTTTGTTATCGGTCCTATCCTTGCAAGAAAAATCTCGTTAAAGAGCTCATTAGATAAGCAAACTAATTAAGCTAATCATTTGACTCAACTATTTAAACAACAAGGCTAAAAAATTTTTTTTAATTTAAAATAGTAAAAAATTCACCTTAATTTTTCAATTAATTTAATTTTGCATGAAAACTAGGTCATTAAGATAGGTTTTTGGTATTGTCATTTGTTAGTACAGGATGTTAGCTAAAACACAACACCATAATTATAGTTATACCTTAAGTACTTTAGGAATTAGAAGTGCTCAAACAGTGCACTGGATGGATGGAAGGCGGCCACTTCACTAGGTAGTACACTGCTGACATTCATTTGTTTATGGATTTTGCATCGGGTACGCTAAATGCAGCTGTTTTGGTGTATGTTTGAGCACTTGCAATTCCTAAAGTACTTAAGGTATAACTGTAATTATGGTGTTATTTTTTAGCTAACATACTGTACTAATAAATAACAACACCAAAAACCTATCTTAATGACCTAGTTTTCATGCAAAATTCAATTTATTGAAAAATTAAGGTGAATTTTTTACTATTTTTAATAAAAAAAAATTTTTTTACCTTGTTGTTCAAATAGTTGAGTCAAATGATTAGCTTAATTAGTTTGCTTATCTAATGAGCTCTTTAACGAGATTTTTCTTGCAAGGATAGGACCGATAACAAACGTATAATTCCAAAAATATCACGTGCGCCCGTATTCGTCTGTTTGAAATTTTAAAATGGCGGCCATTTAATTATCGTTGGCACAAAAAAAAATGTATGGTAATTTATAGATAAAATTGATTGTAGTTTAAGCCCTTAAAAGCTCCGACACCGCTAACCAAACACCCTGTATAAGCAACTCTTTTCTTGGTAAAGCTTGTGTCATTTGTTGTGTCAACAGTACTTTCCGATCCCCTTCTGATTCCGGTTTGATAAAACATCAAAACATATCTAATCAAAGTCGAAATAGTACATATTTTATATTTTTTGTTGCGTTTTCCTTACTTTCCGAACACAATACCTACTGAATAGGCTTTTAGTTATACGGATCAACAAGCTACGAACTTTATTTTCTATGTCTTGCATTTTGTATGGCAATTTAGATTGAGTTGGTTTTCGCGCAAGCTAAATTATACAATTAGCTGCAGTTCGCAACTTTGTCGAGAGGCCGGATTTCAACTGTCGCATAATGTTAACAGCCTTAAAATAGATGTCAATTTAAGTAATTACGATATTTTAACAGGTGAAATTTGTACTGAAAATATGAGGTTTTGTGTACAACTCAAAAACTGTAACACTACAATTTGATCTTGCGCTAACCAAATGTTTAGGGTTCAGTGGTTGCCAGGAGGGTGGTAAACGGATTGTATCAGGCAATTAGTCTTCGCTGTACAACTTTCTGTATTTTAAAATGAGGAGTCTGAAGTTATAATTTATAACATCCGTTTAAAAACGTAACCATTCCATATAAATTCGAATTATACGAGTAGGTAGATAAAACTACTATATTATACCGACTGGAGTTTCAAAAGTGACAAAAATAAATATGTCGGTGTACATTACGCCGTCAATATTTGTTCATTCCCACCCATTCGAATCAATTTGTTTCTTCCTATTGGTAACTATAAAAAAGTGGTGTTAATATTTTATTCCGCATACTTATTTTTTTTCTTCTCATATCGAATATTCTAGTAGGTACCTTTAGTCACCAGCAATTATATTCGTAATAAGTCATAGTCGATTGTGTCACAAAAGATCAAAATTATATATTTTCGGCGAGGGCGTTCATTGACCCGAATGAAGCGATGGATTCCACAATAGAATCCCGAACGTAGTGAGGTAAGTTCGTTTAATCTTGTAATTATATCGAATACTATGCATGCCGCAAAATTATTAGATGGACTCTAGCGACATAAAACCCTATCTTTGTGGCCTTCGTTGTAAAAAATACTATTGCTGATGTTTCTTTCTTTGCATTATAATTTTGCAAGCTATTTATTTTACCAGCTCTAATAACATCTCGTCAAATTTTATCGAGACTCTCATTGCTTTTATAGCTAGAGTAAAAAGTCCCGAACTCTTTCAGCTTAATTTGTCTAAGACAACCCATTCACGTTTTATTTAACGTCTGACGAAGTAAGACGGGAACCCATTAATTTTAAATTACGCTATCTCTCTCCATCAAAATGGAAGGACACGGTACAAAATAATTAATTATTACCAGGAAAATAACCATTTCAGTTTACATTTTATCTCTTGAAGAGTCTTCCTTTTGTCGTGTCGAATAAAACGGCATGGCCTTTACTTTCTGCATATTCAGAGGAAAATCTAGTTGCAGTCATCACAAAGAATATACCTATATGCGTATGTGTACCTACAGTAGAGGCATCGTAAGAAGTCGTTTTTGACGTTTGTTTGCACATGAAGTTCTGTAAAAATTTGACAGTTGGTGTAATGGAGCAAATGTCAAACTTCATTGTTGCCTGAACGGAATAGTGATGTTACTGCTGTTGCTGCAATTTACCGATACGTCAATCGAAATAAATAAGTAAACCTTTTTTTATGGAGGTACGAATAATTGCTATAATAGTAGGTACGCACATATTTTCTAAAAGTTTGTCATGGTTTCGACAGGTCCTCGGGCCATTCCATATGAAATCACCAGATTCTGATTTAATTCCGCGCTGACTGATTTTTAAACAGTTTGAAAAAAATCAAGGATGATAGTCTTAAGTAAGTTGTACGTACACCGTCAATACTTTTTTTTTTACTTGCTGCTCATCCAGATGGGGCCCGCTTTAAGTTTCAATTTACCTGTTTTTGAGGATCCACGAGAAGCGATGTTAATTTGTTTCGGTAACTAATATACATTTTTTATATATTTTTTCTGATTCTCTAGTAAACGTACTTTAAAATGTTATTATCAATATGCATCAAGCTATTTTACTTATTCCATCATAAATGTTGAAAGTTTTGTGAATATTTTCAAATTCCGCCCATTTTCTATTGGATTTTGCAGCATGTCTACTGGGCTTAGGGAATTAATATTTTTTTACTGTATAGTACAAGTATTGCTCTCATAAAATAACTGAGGGTTTGATCACAAACTTTTCATTTAGCTGAAAAAAAGAATGGTAAAGTTGGTAGTTTTACGAAATTGCTCAACTTTGACTTCAAATTTCATCATGTTTGGCAAAATAAAAAAATCCAAAAAGTTATGCAAAAGATAGTACCAACTCTATTTTATAGGAATCCGTTTAATTTGGTTTGTGTTTTCGATTTCTGTGAGAATTATGATTTTTTTTAATGTCCATTTTTCGGAACTTTTTACGACTATTTTCCGGCGTTCTATGACTTCACTATTTTAAATAAAACACATTAAATTATTCATAACTATATTTTATTACTCATTAACAACAACAAGAACCTTTATTTAAGCTGCGATGTACGTAATTAAGTATGTCAGTGTGTATGACCCTTGTGTTAATGCACGATTTACGAATTCATGTTCATATCATGCAAAAGTCAGCAAAAAAGCTTGTCACAAATATGTAATGTATATATGTGCGTGTGTGTGTGTGTAAAGTATTATTACCTGACTACCTTTACGACATTAACATTTTTGGAGTAGGAATATCTTCCGGCTCGTAAGGTGCCGTTTGAAACTGGCACAAAATTATGATACGACCTGGTATTTTCTATTGTTATCGCATTATTGAATCAACATCATTACTCTTATCTAAAGACAGTAGGCATGTGTAATAAAACCTATAAGTACCCTGTTTCAGACGTATTATAAGATGTGCCACTAGCATTTTCATGCTTACCATCAAGAAAGTGGTGTACCACTTTTTTGGTTGACTGTACATAGTAAACGAGGGAATCAACAATCATCATTTTGTTGTTTATTACGTTTATAAATGTTGTCCGTGATAAAAAAAAATATTAACTTAAACAACTACTTTGAAACTTCTAGCTAACTTGTAGATTACAAAAAATCATATCTCTTTCAAAATTCAATAACACAATATAAATAAAGATGATTCACAAAGAGCAAAGTAAGTTCTTCTCTTCTGTGTACTTTTCAGATCTTTAAACTTTGCCAAACATGGTTTTTTTTAACGTCATAAAAAGCAAATTCTACAAAAATGGTTTTGTAATTTACTGTTTTTTTAAGTTAGAAGAACTAAATTCAAAAATATTGTTAAAGTTTTCATTTAAAGACTGTTTGAGCTTGTTAATTAAAAAAAAAATACCTGTCTAGACCAAGCGAGCAATCCAATAAAAGCTACTGAACATCACTGAACATTAGCAAAATAACATGAAGTTTTAGAAGTTTGTCATACAATAAGTAATAAAAATATACATACTGTAATACATACATGTACAAGTACACATATTAAATAGTAAATTAACATATAATAAAATTCAGTTTCACACATTAAAAAAAAGTTAAAGCAATTTTCATCGACCTCAAAAATCGCTTATTTTTAAACTTCAGACCTATGTTATCTGGCTGTTAGGCTGTTTAAAAATTACACAACTACGGTTTTATGTAAAGCATACCTATATTATCATCCATGATTTTTTCCAAATAAATCGGAAAGCATGCAGCGCACCTCATTTGATGATTTCATATGGAATGGCCCCCTCGCGAGCCCGTGTGCCCGGTGGATACGCGGCTTTACAGACTGTGTGGAACTTGACAACCAGATAAATGTCATAATTGTTATTCAATTCAATGTATTTATTCACATAAGCTAGTATTAACACCAAATCACTTACTAGTTACATCATAAAAATAAATAAAAAATTAAAATTATGTTAAAATAATAGTAAGCACATAATAATTACAAATTCAATTATAAAATCACGTATAATTTTATTTTTCGTAGAATAATAATTTATATACCACTACGTTATTTATCACCTAGATGTGCTCTGATTTTAATAAATGGTTTTAGTGAGTTTATATACTGTATTTACGGCATTTCTCTATTTGGCATATCTACATTGCACTCTGAGCTAGCAGCACGCAAGTTTGCCAACGTGGGTTGGGAGTGGTTTGCTATGAATTTTGCTTATAGAGGTCACGTCCTATCCGTCCTATAAAACATCTTACCTAAATGCGACTTTACGTCATTATGACGTCACCGGCTCCAAAGTTTCGCTGCCTGCTAATGATTCTAAGTAAGATTACCAAACACTTTTTTAATTCGGATTACCTAACACTTTTTTAATTAAACTTTTTCAATGGCAAGTACCAGATCTAACGCCCTTTCGCACTTGACTGAAAATTTTACGACGGTAAAATCGAGCGTTTCACAACACTATTGTGAGCTGTCAAAAACGACTTCTTACGATGCCGCTACTATACATAAGAACATTTTTGTCTCACAATTATGAAATAGTAGAGGTCCAAATGGAAAAAATTGTGCGCTGTGAGTTACAGTTTTGTAATTTTTACCAGAGCTAGAACGAGGGGGGAGGGGGTGAATGTGCAAACGGAAGGGTTATGTTTAATATTTTTTCGCCTAATATTTAGGCCTACTATGCATTGTTTGGTATCATTTTCGTGTTAAACAGACACGTGGAATTCATTTTTGATAATAAACATAGGAGTTTCATATATAAAAAAAGAATTATCGGTATAAATGTAAAATAATCACCGTTTTTATTTTTATTGAAGCGTTATATAAGTATTACCAAATAAACATATGAAATAAAAAAAATACTGCAAGATAGCATATTTATTGTAGTTTTTAAAAATATATACTTTTTTAATCTTTCCATGCAAAAAAAAGTCGTAAAAAAAATTGCACCTGTCGCGTACCTCGAACAAAAAAGGGACGTAGCTTTGACTTATTGTTGACAGTACATTTCTACTGGGGGAATTTAGAAATTTCGCGTAAACAAAATGCTCCATAATGTCTATTAGGGCAAATTGCCACAACCTGGGTTAACCAAGAAACCCGGGTTGAACGTTTATTTTACACGGAATTTGATAATTGATAAATTTCTTATGAAGTAAGTGACTGACCGGGCACTTTACAAAGGATATCCCGGACATCAGCCTATGTGATATTAGAATGGCTCTTGAACAGCTCAAAAATAACAGGGCGTCTGGGGAAGACGGAATTACAGATGAGCTTCTGAAGGCAGGTGGTAAACCAATCCTTACGGCCCTTCAGAAGTTGTTCTACTCCGGAAGGGAGAACGCCTTAGGCATGGAACAGAAGAGTGGTGGTACTGTTCTTGAAAAAAGGTGACAATGCCTTATTGAAGAACTACCGATCCATCTCACTTCCAAGCCATATTTACCTATAAGATGTTTTCAAGAGTCATTACGAATCGTCTTGCACGCAGGCTTGGTGCTTTCCAGCCTCCCGAACAAGCGGGTTTCCGAATTGGCGTTTCGTAAATGTTATACAGAAGACCGAGGAAAATAATCTGTCACCTGCCCTGCCTCTCTGTTTAACGTTTGTGGACTACGATCGAAACTCTGGGCAGTAACACAGTCTCTCCAACGGTGCCAAGTAGATTACCGCTATGTCGAAATGTTGAGGTGTTTGTACGAAAGCGCCACGATGTCAATCCGACTCCAAGACCAGAATTTGAAGCGTATTATACCTACTGCAGCGGGGAGTCAGACAAGTAGGTATCATCTCCTCTAATCTGTTTACCGCTGCACTGGAAGATATATTTAAGACTGAACTGGAGAAGGTTGGGTATCAACCTAAATGGCGAGTACCTCACTCACCTTCGATTCGCTGATGATATGGTGGTCTTGGCTGAGACCTTGGAAGTTTTCAGTACGATGCTTGCTGACCTCAGTAGCGCCTCCGAGCGAGTTGGTCTTAGGATGAACATGGATAAGACGAAAACTCCCGTTACAATCAGAGACTAAACTGGAAGGTATAGACGACTATAGGTAATATACCTAGGACAAACTACCCAGTTAGGTAGGTCCAACTTTGAGTAAGAGGTCAATCATCGAATCCGACTCGGTTGGGCAGCGTTTGGGAAGCTACGACACATCTTTTCATCAAATATTCCGTAGTGCTTGAAGACGAATGTAAATATTTGATCAGTGTGGCAACACACACTGATCAAAGACTTAAAAGAGTGATGACATACGATACTGAAACGTGGTCGCTTAGAATGGGTCTCATAAGAAAGCTCAAAGTCACCCACAGGGCAAAGGAGAGGGCCATGGTGGGAGTCTCTCTGCGAGGTCGCATTAGAAATGAGACGATCCGCAGCAGAACCAAAGTATAGCTCCATAGCTCTGCGATATAGCTCTCCAAATCACTAAACAAGTGGCAGTAGGTGGGGCAGATTGCACGTAGAACCGATGGCCGATGCGGCGGAAAGGTTCTCAAGTGGGGGCCTCGCAGGTGGAAGGCGCAGCGTGGGTAGGCCCCCTATAAGGTGGACAGTGAAGGCCGCAGGAGTTCGCTGGATGCGAGTGGCGCAGGACCGGTCATCGTGGCAATCTTTGGGGGAGGCATACGTTCAGCAGTGGACGTCTTTTGGCTAATATCACAGAATATATCTAATATGGTAATGATGATGATATGAAGTAAACGTTTAACAATTGATTGTCAAATTCCATATGAAATAAACTTTTAACGTGGGTGAACTGGGTTAGTTGTTTAGTGCCGGTTAGTGAAAATTATCTTTATCGTCTTTGGTAATCAGATCGTTACCTAAATAACACTTGTAAAACTGATAACACATTACGATTCATATGATCAGATACTATATATCATATCTATGATCAGACAGACCTGGGTCGTGTTTTATAAAGTTACAATTTACAATTTCGCTGTTTGCTTCTCTAACGCACGCACATATTGGCTAGAAAGAGAGGCAAACAGCGACATTGTAAATTGTAACTTTATAAAACGCGACCCAGATATATAATATACACGCGGTGGCGGTAAACAATAATAGATAAAATCTAAAAATAGAATCTGAACAAATAAAATTCTTAATAATTTTAGGTTATTTAAAAAAACTTACTCTTTACTTTTACTCCAAAAAATCTACTTTTTTATATGGAATTGGCCATGTTTATGATAAAAAATGGATTCTCTATGTCTGTTTTACACGAAAATGATACCAAACAACGCATAGTAGGCCTTATTAATTAGTAAAAAAAAAATTATCGTAACCCTTCCGTATGCACATTCACTCCCCTGCCCCCGCGCTCAGGGGGGGAATTGGTTTTCCCTCCACATCTAAAAATAACTATTTTGAGACCCTCTAGCTCTGGTTAAAATTACAAAACTGTAACTCGCAGCGCACAATTTTTCTTAACTTTGTATGGACCGTGACCCTTATTAAAATGTGAGCGTGTCATACAGGACGCTAACATTTACGGCGAGGCGGCACATTTGTACCTGGCAGCGATAAACGCATTCTGCCTCTTTGCTTTTACGTACAGTTTCCAAACATCGAACATGATAAAACAAACGATGTAATCAACCGAAATTATTTAAAATTTAAAAAAAGGAGGAGATCCTCAATTCAACCTACATTTTGTCAAAATTTGCCAAATCAAATTGGAAATTTGTCTATTTGACATATACTTTAAACAATGATGTCCTAGGGTAGGATACTAGGACACACAGGAAGCTAAAGTAACACACAAATTAATGACAAAAGTGTAGGGTTAACAAAGGTGACAATCCTTTGGCTACCGAATCCTTAAAACCGCCAAAGTCAGGGTACTTTGTAGTTGCATCGTGTTTCAGAATTTACAATTACACGTTGAATTCAAAAAGCATTTGAGTGGTTTCGCTCTGGGAGAGGTTTTAAATATATATTGCTAGTTCAGGCGAGGTATTAATATTACATGAGCTCTAGGAAATGCTACCGGATCGCCATCTAAGAACTATAGACCGAGAGCCACTCTAAATGGAGGATACCTGAAGTTTAAATTTTAATAAGTAACGTAACGTTCAAGAGTACAATACTACTGTAGCAAGCTATTTGTTTTAACCCAGTTGTTTAAAAGATGTAATAAAAATAGAGGTGAGTACGAAATAAATCGTTTTGTTTGGAGCCGGTGGCCAAAGTAGGTCAAACCCCCTCTATAGAGAAAAAAAATGCGTTTTTTTCCTACTTTTTCATAAGCAATATACGATACTGAATGGGCCCTTAAGTCATCAATACTATTTTCGTTACACCCTGTACGTAAAAACACGGAAGTAATTTGATTGCTTATTTGAGTTTTTGCGATATCAAATTGTGATTATATTGAACATAGTTTTTTCCTCGCATTAAAAGCGAAAAGGCCGTGCCGAGTGGTGACGGCAGTAAGAATACATTTGTCACCACCCCAACTCCTCCTGCGGGTGTCGTAAGAGTCGACTAAGGTATTGAAGTGTCACTGATCATTCTACAAGATTGATGATGGGCAGCAGCGTCATCATAGTGGACACATTACTGCGATATCGCCAATCCGCTTGCCCAGCGTGTCGATTATGGGCATTTACCTCCTAATGCGTCTATACGCATAGTTATTAGGAGAGGCCTACGTCCAGCAGTGGACTAACATAGGCTGATGATGATGATGAAAAGCGAAAAGTAGAGTGTTTAATTCGGGACCAGTGGTCGGATATCCCGGTGCAACAAGGGGTGAATGACCTCAAACATTATACTAATATGGATATACCACGGGATTCCACAAAATTACATCCAGTAAAGTTTAGTAATATTTTGTAACGCAAAATAAGTGCATGTACATACAAGAGTTTATTATTAAGCGATTTCGACAATTATTTTAAAAGATAGGTTATAAATTTTGTTTAATATTGACCTTAGTACCAAATAGCCTTTTGGTATGAATATTCTCAAATAAAAGAGTTTAGCTTTAAAAATCATCATGATGATGATGATGATGAAAAGAGTTTAGCTTTAAAAATAGAAGCTTTTTACTAAGGCACAATAGGTTCCACTTCTAGAAATTGCGAACGTAAAAAAAACAGAAATATCATATAATACACGATTATTTTAATCCGTGATCAGGATTAAAACAATATCCATACCCAGCCTAAATTAAACATTTTAGGTGAGGTCTCCCGCAGATACCTCAACATTTTATTAATTTAAAGTTAAAGAAAAATTGTATCCAATAACCACTGAATGGTACATGGTCTTCCTGAGGTCATCAATTACTAAGTTAGAAAAAATATACCTGGTTACGGATTAAACATCCTCGTGTATGTAACATAAAATCAAACATTTTTAAGCATGAAGACTTGACACACCTATGCAGACACATTAGAGTAAATATATGTATTTTATGAAAGAATTATGGCTTACTAGGTTCTATAAAGATAAAGTAGCATATAATTATTTTCTCTAGATACTCTATTTTCAATCGATTCCTTTTCACATCTAAAATCCATTTGTACGCCGAAAAAGTCCTTTCCACTTCTACGGATGTCAGTGGAGCAAATTTGTACAGAGACACTTCATCAGGTGCGGTATTATTTTTCACCTATCAGAATTAAAAGAGCTCATGATCCTGAGTCGAACAAGCCCAAACTTGTCCAAATTAAAAAAAAGTGTTTTGAACAACGGTTTGTGAAAACGACCAAAGATTTCGTTTATGTTCGCAATTTGAGCTGCCTTTTTAAGTATAGGTACCTATCAGATCAATTTTTTTTTTTCATACTAAACCCGGGAATTTAGGTCATATCCATATTAACTTTTCTACTTGGTATCCCCTGGTGTTGCACCGGGATATCCGACCACTGTTCGGGACTAAGCAGCCATAATGACAATCGAACTTCATAATACCTATAAACATCTCGTGTCATAATGGCCAGTTTTAGTCCCTTGGCGAACAATCTACTATAATTTACGTTATAATAATTATTGTTGCTATTATTTTGGCCTTCAGTATAGGTACTTGTAACAATACAAGTTTGAGTAGATTTTAAACGTTTTTTTTATTAAATTTGCAACGGATGCTTAGCTAAAATCAATGATGATCGGTGATCGCTATTTCACGCATGCCACATAGTTTATTATGTAATTTAGTCAAATTATTCAATGCGGGTGGCACAGGACCGATCATTGTGGCAATCTTTGGGGGAGGCCTATGTTCAGTAGTGGACGTCTTTCGGCTGATATTATGATGATGATTCAAAATATTATACAGGGTGTTTGGTTAGCGGTGTCGGAGCTTTTAAGGGCTTAAACTACAATCAATTTTATCGATAAATTACCAAACAATTTTTTTTTGTGCCAACGATAATTAAATGGCGGCTATTTTAAAATTTCAAAGAGACGAATACGGGCGCACGTGATATTTCTGGAATTATACGTTTGTTATCGGTCCTATCCCTGCAAAAAAAATCTCGTTAGAGAGCTCATTAGATAAGCAAACTAATTAAGCTAATCATTTGACTCAACTATTTGAACCACAAGGCTAAAAAAAATTTTTTTAATGAAAAATAGTAAAAACTTCACCTTAATTTTTCAATTAATTTAATTTTGCATGAAAACTAGGTCGTTAACCCTTAATTCGATACCGGGTAAAATACTAGACATCACAAATACAAAAATCTACACAAGAAACCAAAACGCTGAAGCGAAAACTAAGCAGTGTAAGTTTATTGCATAATGATTATTATTCTGAAAAAAAATGTGTCGAGCCAACAGAAACGCTAGTTTGTCATAAATCGCCGCCAAGATACCCAATTGGGAAGGACACGTCGCCCGGCCTAACGTTAACAAATTTTTTTTTCGTAATTTTGTATGATAAGGTATTGTTTAATTTGCACATCTATTTAACTAAATACTTGAAGTACATATTTCTGTTTACTTGAAACTTCTAACACAGTTCATCAATGAGTTTATTACTTGCAAAGTAGAATGTCTAGTATTTTTCCCGTTGGCAACTACGCCATGTTTTATGTTGTTGTTGCTATGTCCAGTATTTTTCCCGTTGCCAATGATACGGTGTTTTAACTATGTCCAGTATTTTTCTCGTTGCCAATGTTGCCGTGCTTCATCAACACATTATAATTTCGAGTAAAACCACTCAAATTAAATGAAAATGGGACACTTTTTATGGAAAAACCAGTACTAAGTGACCTGCAATAACATCTATATCATAATATCGCTATATGGCCATTTTTTTACATGCTACTCATAACGACGTAGGTACTAATAACGAAATAGATCTCCGCACTCAATGAGCTTTTGCTGCCCAATATATCAAAGAATTATTATTTATTTTATATATTATTTTTATGTAATGTATTTCTAATAAAGCTGTGTGATTTCAAGTCCAAAAAAAGTTTCCTAGATGCCGAAAACTCAGACGAGGAAGATGCTGCACAGCAGTACAGAAAACAGCATATTTTCAGTGACTCCCAGTATTGATTTTTCATTGGAGTGACTTAATATATTTTATTTAAGTCCAACAAACATGTAAACAAAAGTCAATCTGAAAAAAGTTTTGCTTCCCGTATGATAAGGACATCATTCGGTTTCGGACATCGCTGTTGATTATGCCATGAGCCAAGTAAACTAAGCCGCTCTAAATGCATTGATTTTACTAAATTGTGAACCTTAATCGTAGAACCTGTGAACTACAAATGGAAAAAAGATACACTGAAATCAAAGGCTGACATAGACCACGAGAATTCATATTTACCATTTATAAAAACTTATATTATTCTATGTCAGCCTTGAATTTCAGTGTCCCTTTTTTTTTCATTTGTAGTCCACAGGTTCTAAGATATTACTACTTACTTATTGAAATTATAAGTTTTTTAATAAGGATTTTGACATAAAATATCTTGTTTCATATAATATATGTAAAAAAAAATTAAAAATATAATAAACTAAATTAACCGTACAATTGGCAATGGCAAAAATACTGGACGTTCAAGCCCAATACCTATTCACTGCATAGTTGGCAACGTGCAACATACTTGACATATGATTTCTTAAAAACTATCCATAAGCGATTTTTTTTATTAATTTTCTGTTATTTAAAATCATATAAATAGGCATAAAAACTATAGTTTTATGTATTTTTTCAAAAAAAGTGTCGTTGTCGATTTAAGGGTTAAGATAGGTTTTTGGTTTTGTTATTTATTAGTACAGTATGTTAGCTAAAAAATAACACCATAATTACAGTTATACCTTAAGTACTTTAGGAATTACAAGTGCTCAAACATACACCAAAACAGCTGCATTTAGCGTTCCCGATGCAAAATCCATAAACAAATGAATGTCAGCAGTGTACTGACTAGTGAAGTGGCCGCCTTCCATCCATCCAGTGCATGTTTGAGCACTTGTAATTCCTAAAGTACTTAAGGTATAACTGTAATTATGGTGTTGTATTTTAGCTAACATCCTGTACGAACAAATAACAACACCAAAATCCTATCTTAACGACCTAGTTTTCATGCAAAATTAAATTAATTGAAAAATTAAGGTGAATTTTTTACTATTTTTAATTTAAAAAATATTTTTTAGGCTTGTTGTTTAAATAGTTAAGTCAAATGATTAGCTTAATTAGTTTGCTTATCTAATGAGCTCTCTAACGAGATTTTTTTTGCAGGGATAGGACCGATAACAAACGTATAATTCTAGAAATATCACGTGCACCCGTATTCGTCTGTTTGAAATTTTAAAATGGCCGCCATTTAATTATCGTTGGCACAAAAAAAAAATTGTATGGTAATTTATCGATAAAATTGATTGTAGTTTAAGCCCTTAAAAGCTCCGACACCGCTAACCAAACACCCTGTATTCAGTACCTACATGAAACTGTAATCGGCCACTGCGACAGTTATTCATGAATGATGAAATAAAACTTTGGAAAGGATTACGTCGCACACCTAATATTAATTAAATGAAAAGGTTAGAATATATTTGGGCGGCTATGGATAATATTATAAATCTACTAACCGCCTAAATATATTTCAACCTTTTATTTATTACTTATTACCAGGGATCGGAAAAATGTGCGTCATTGTTCGCAATAATATGGATACGACTCCAAAGTTGATTAAATGAATAATTAAAGGAATAATTTCTTCAAATTTGATTTCGAAGCTTAATGGTGACTATTTGCAAATATTTTCATAGTCACCGGTGTCAAATAGGTAATTTTCTAAAAATTACTTAATGATTAATTATTCAATCAACTTTGGAGTCATGTCCATATTATCACGAACAATGACGCACATTTGTCTGATCTCTGCTTATTACCAACACGCCTCGATATTGCTGAGAGGCTTCAAAGGCCCACTCCCGGACCAACGGTAGTTCTTAAAATGTCCGCCCAGGTGGACGTTTTATTTGATGCCTTTGAGTCGCAGCCAGCACTACATTCACTTACCTTCTTACTGAGAACTCATTGGAAACTGCAGTTTATAAATACACATAAATAACTGGTAACATTATATATTATGAACTCTACTCCCGGGAATTCGCATTAAATGGGAAATTATGACAGCTGTAAGTTCTACACCGATTCTTATTATTTACCACACACAATAGTAACATACGGAAGTCTTGAAATATGATTGAATTGTATACAATTATACTATCTTATTGATGTTACTGTAAAATTGTCGATACATGAGTTTACCATCAATCTTTAGTAAAAACGTCCCATTTTCGACATATACGGGCGCTTAGACGTGTTTTAAATGATCAATTATTTTGCGCGATATTGAAAATTGATCAATATTACTGACCAGTTAATATTGATTCAGAGCGCCTTTAAAAAATATTGTACAGTGTTATTGTAGGTCTAGGGGCCGCCTTAGGCATAGAGTTTGGTAAATTGAAATTATAAAGGCGACTCTTAAATTTAATCGGAACAATTTTGTATCCATTCGGACCACAGCGGCCGCCCAGCCTTCGTCATCATGACGTTATAGGTAATAGTTAAGAACTCAAACTTTACTAAGGATGCGTCTGCGTATATCTAGCTCACAATAACTGTAGTAGGCAGAGTTGAAATCATGTTTAGCTGATCAATAAAATAATACGAATACATAAGTATAATGCATATGTAAGACTAGCGATGGGTCGTTCCCGGTAACTTATCCAACACAGTATGGGAAGTTACTGGGAACGCCCATCACTACGTAAGACTGTGTGTGTCTTCTTTAGAACAAAGAAGTGCGATTTGATTTTATTCAACTTTTTCCCTCGATAATTTCTCGTTTCTATCGGAAGTAACGAATCTGCCAGGCATGTATGTAATCTGTTCTGATACGAGCCGCCCTCTCGCGGCTTGGAAGTATTAATTTCCACGGCTAATAGTGACCTGTCAAAAACTGGAGGGCATTAATTTTACACACCATTGAGCGTAGGTCGGGATAACGGAATGGTTCCTCATAAGAACCCTAATCGGCCTCAAGTTGATAAAAGTAATGTACAGTCTCTACTATTCTAAGATATCTTTAAAAATACTCTAAGATATTAGATTACCTTTGAATATGTTGCCATACAACAACAATAACAACATTTATTTAGATATCTTGCCATACTTATGGTGTCATATCATAAGTACTTGTTGAAGTGAAATACGGAGTGCAAAAAAATTACAATCCATATTGACAGTTTACGCTATTCCCATTGATTTAAGTAAAAGGGGTAGATATGGTACCAGGCGCACGAAAGTGTGCCATCGAATACAGGTCCCGGGACCTGTTTTGAATTAGTCGTGTGATGGCAGCCCATGTGTCAACAGCTTGTCAAGATCCAAAATCTCTGTAACGAATATTGGCTTAAAAGCGATAATCATGCCGTGCTGTGCCTTTTTTCAGTGCTTTAACAGCTCAAAGCATAAAAACAAAACTCACGGAATTACTTTTCATGCGTAAGTACTGTTTATAATTTAATAATATATTTTTAGGCAATTCAAATTTTAAATGATTCTTGTTTTTGAGTGAGAGAAACAGATATATATCTAATATATACGAGAGCAACACGTACATCGTCACGCAATAACGTCAGCAAATAAATCTTGATCAACATGTATTTTTAGTTCCTGCGCTCCTAGTAAAACAAATGTAACAAAGTCTATTTTGCAATATTTATTTTATACATAAAATTAATAGCTTATACGTATGTTTAGGTTTGGTTGTAGCATAACAATTTAATACACGTACAGTAGTGTTATTCACTAAGGAAACCGCCTTGCTGTCAGCGCTGTATCGGTGCTGCGGCAGCGTCGAGCCTAAAAATGGTATTCACTAATGTACTTTAAACGACACTAGTGCTCGACGACGAATGCGGCGTGAGCTGGAACTACATTGCGTCGAAAGTTTGACGTTTAATGTATGAACTTCGTATTCTCTAATGAAAAACAGCGACGAATTCGCCCACAACCTCGCTCACAGCCTCGATTCCTAATGTCAAATCAAACAGCTAGGATTTTAGACAAGGCTGTCTCGACATTGAGCTCGTTGACGAACGCAGCGTCGAATGTGTCAATAAGAGAATAGCATAGCAGATTTCCTGCCGACAAAGTATGGAAAGATAAGTGGATCGCAGTCGTACGCAAGCAAAGAAAAGACCCAGAGTGGACATCTACCAAACATAGTAGAATATGTTCCATACATTTTATACCGGAACATATTTATACTACCAGCAAAGGCAGACGACGAATAACAAAAGGCGCTATTCCGTACTTTCGGGTAATCGTGGTTTTGTGCACTTTATTTTATCTTGAATACATTTATAGAATATAGCCAATCAAAACTTTGATGGCCCAATCACAACTATTTCTTCAACAAGCGTGCTCGTAACGTAGTTATTATTGAACCGCATTATGGCTCATAATCCAATATCCGTATTTTTTCATTACATTACTGTCCTTGTGCGGTAATAACATAACCCGACCAAGTTAAACATACTTTACATTTTGTTGTATTTTCTGTTATTTCTTTTATGTAAATTGTGGCCTTAAAGTAATGAACAAGATAAAAATAAAAAGATTGAACGTAAATTTCGGATAGTATCTAAGTAAGTAGTAATTACCTAGCAACAAGGGTTAGTAAAAGTGTTAATTTAAGTCAGTTATTCCTCGCAAATGTGTTGAAAAACATCGTCGGTAGTACACATTAAACTAGTTTAAGCGGACAAAATAAAGAAAAGATATTCTAGAGTATCGACCGGAATATCAAATATGAGTATCTTCATGATTTGATTTCTAAAATCAATTTATATTTTTGAGCCTTTTCGTACGTTGTCACTATGGTACTTCACTTAAATTCCTTGACCATCCATACACCATACCTAACTTAATTTATAGCTTTTGTTGTTTTATTGTTTTTTTACTTCGTTGTTTAATGGGAACCGATGAACATGTTGGAAGTCTTCGATATTTTTTCTGATTTGTTGAGATTCTTCGTGTTGTTTATCGTTAATTTTGTATATGTCACATAATAACCTTATTTTACATTTATTTGAGCCCATATAATATAAGAAAATATTTGAATAAAGGAGAGAATAATAATATTCCTTTATATAAATGATTACACCATCTTCACTATTAAACCATCTTTCATTTAATTCTGTTTCATCATGCAATGAGTAGGTACATGTTACTCGTATTGATATTGACTTTGTTTTCCGACGCTACCGAACTAAAGGTAAATGGCGTAATTCCGATGATACCACGGGCGTCGTAGTCGGTCCAGTATAAGGGAGACCCAAATGACCGTAGTAAATGTATGCAACCAGAGGTCAGCCCTTGAAATTGACAATATCTAATCCCAAAACTCGGTAAGCGATGTACCAGGAGTAGCGGGATTGTTAGAAATATTAACATTAGAAAGAATATGCAGATAATGTCTTGCTTACACTAAGATCTAATTGCTATGTATGTCTCTGTTGCTCTATGTGTATTGCGCAAAATATGGGGGTCTCGTTTGCACAACCGCATATTTAGTATTATTTTATCTCTATTACGCATTGTGCACATAGACATTACAGTAGTGTGTAGTATTTGCAACGGTGTGGGTGCGGGTATCGCTTGCCGTGTTGACAAACTATGAGCGTCACTCATCTACCCCTTTTACTTAAATCAATGGCTATTCCTCCCGTGGAAGCTGACACATTTTCCGACTAATATTTGTTTACATGGGGGTGATCTTAGCCATTGGACTGGACAACCCTTAAATCCCAATGTATTTAGGTTTGCTACTTAGAAATGATCTAACGTTAATGCTTTTAAATTCAACAAAGTAATTTCAAATAAAATTTATTTCCA